>WYDI02003645.1:0-50009 GCA_009867235.2 Psittacus erithacus
GTCCTAAAAAAAGAATGTAATTTGTTTACAAACCTGTAGATAATATCCTTAACTATTTGTAGGATTAAGAAAGCACTTCCTGCCGAAGTAGTATAAAACTGGCTCAGCTCAGCTCATTGAAAATGTCTGTAATATCGCACCCTGGATATTTTATTACAACCGTGCTCTGACTTCTGCCTGACTTTTTTTTTCTTGGGTGTTAAATAATGTAGATACTGCTAGTAGATAACAAAAGAAGCCAAAATATAACACATTGGATGTAGCATTGTGATCCTGTATACAGGGAGGTAAACCAGGCTTCCTTTGTTTCAAATAAAAATCAAAATTATCCGGTTGTCTCTTCCCCCCAGTAATATGCTTGACTTTGTTTTGGTGCAACATACACTAAAGGAGGCTGTTTCATTCTTTTAGCATATGGCAATGGCTTCCAAAACTATTTTTAGAGAGATATTATATGAGTTTATAAATATAATAAATTATATTTGGGTTGTCTATATGGAGATAAAAACTAACGTTAAAATATTGTGATATATTGTGTTAATCCCTTTCAGTTAGTACTTTAGGCATTGATTTCCTTGTTACTTGCAAAGTATGGGCTGTTGGCATTTTGGATGAGAACCACTGTAGGTTGTTGTTTTGATTTTTTTAAAGGAACAATATAATTTCTGCACTATTAGCTCTGAATGAGACTTTATTAATTGTATATTGAGTTGTGATTTGTGTGATTTTTTTTTTTTAACTGAGCTTGTCTTCCTGTAGTCTCAAGGTATCACTGTAACATAGTCCTGCGTTATTGTACCTTGAGCTTTCTACGAAGAAAGCTGTTTAGAAAACCTGCAGTATGGAGGGTGAAAAAGGATTTTTCAAGATGGTAACAGCCCTGATAACATAAAATTTATGAGCTTCTATAATTGCTTTGTCAACCACTTGAATGCTAAGCACTCTGTGGATCACAGATTTTTCATAAGTAATTTTTGTATTTAATATAAAGTTTGCTTGGTGACTTTTCAGCATATGATCTTTTTCCGTAACTGTACAGTGCAAAAGACATTTTGAATTACACAATTGATTAGCCAGATGTGTTGAAAAACACTCTCAAACTAGCTTGATAAATTGATTTGTTAAGGTCTTACTGGTTGTCTTAGAGTTGGCTTGTAAAGTGGTGCATCTCTGCAGTCACAAGTACTAAACCAAGCCAGAACTCTCCAAAACAAGATTAGACTCATGGCCAAACTGCAGACTGAAGTGACTAAAATGTTTTCAGGGTGCATCAAGACTATTCAGCCAGGTAACACTCTAATCAGCTTGACTTACCAGCTTCCGGACTCTTGTGTAGAAGCTTGAATGTTTTTTGGCTCAAAGTCTTAGTTCGCTATCTGATCCAAACTTTTCACTCAACAGCAGAACAGGTCTTTGAAGGCATATACAACTCTCTCTTCAACACATAGTGTGACCCGTTTCTTAACAGTAAAAAGCTAGCATGGAAACATAATTATTTAGCTAACTCCTAGCAACAAGGTGATTGAAACTCAGTCAGGATTGTTTGCTTTGTAAATATGGTGATTAACCTTTGTATAACATGTATTGGGTTTCTATGGCCTATTTGGGATATCATATTCAGAAGAAAAAAAAAGTGTTATCTATTTACAGGGAAGCCTCTAGCTTTGGACTTGAACATCTACAGAAGCTACTAATACTGGAACAATTTACTTTCAGCATCTTCACGCTGACTGTTTGCCTTTTTGTTTCCAAACACTGTTCATGTTTTCTCTTGGTTTCATTTGTCTTTCAATTCTCTTGTAGGAGTACCCCTCCCTAAGGTACCATTTGCAGACTTGAAAACTGTTAAGACAATGAACACTGCATTCTGTGTATATATAGTAAAACATATATAAACTGAGATGCATAGGAAACTTGGGCTTTTGTGAGCAGAGACTGTGCTTTATGTATATGATAAATGATAGATTTTTTTTTTTTTTTTTTAAAGCAGAATAGCTATGACCTTTCAACTACAAATTGTGCATCACAGTTCTTTTCTTTTATTGCTTGACCTCTCTGTGATGGGAACAATGGATCAAAAACCAAAATGATCAGTTTGTTAAAATTCCCTGCAATATATAAATGCTCGCTCTCTACGTACTGTATTTAGCAGCATGAGATTTGTGGACAACAATACAATGGTACATTGGCAATCCATCCCACTAGGGGTTATTAATATATGTTCATTCATCTGTTTTTATGAATTTTTTTATCTAGACAATAATTGTAAATAAAGAACTTAACTCTGTCTGTTCATTTAATACTATGCAAAAGGTTATGCTTTCTATTGTTATTCTTATTCCTACAGTGTGATGTTGGAATGTTTGTGGTTTCAAAAAACAAAAAACCAAAAAAAAAGACAAAAGTAAGTAAAATATGTGATGTAAATTATTTTATAGTTTGAAACAAAATGATAAAGTTTTGCTGCTTTCTGTCTAATAGATCTCTCTTGGCAGGAGCACAAGTGGAAAATTTAAAGAAATAAATTCACAAAGCAGCATGAACAATAATGGTCTGAATGTAACAGCTTTCTTTATTTTCACCTGAAGCCATTAGGATTAGCTGTGGATTCTCACTGAGGTATTTTTAATGGAGAGGTGTATATAAAGCTTGTGGACTGGCAGCAAGAAGCCTACTCAGCAGTCAGTGGTTACACTTTCAGTACACCCTGACCATGAGCCAGACGAGGGTGCTTCCAGTCCCTGCCTGACTATGGACCAGGGTGATGCCTAGAAAGATGACTTGGTCCATGCTGAGGTGGTGGTGCACAATGGTGGGAGTGGCTGATGTGAATGATGCTGTAGTGAAGTGGCCTAGAATTACCAAGTGCAGTAAATTTGTGTCTGAAACAATTAATTTAATTTTGGTCCTAAAACCAACAGACATGGAACTCTCTTTTCCTGTCACTTTGGCCCATGACATATCCCTTCATTTCGATACATTTTTTTCATCTCTTTCCCCTTCTGCTGCAACCAGAAATAAACTTTCTGGAACTGCAGAGTTCAGTCCAGGACTTGTGTCCTGCCATTAAGAACTTAAAACACTGCATATGCAGTACTAGGGTGAAATAAGGGACTTTCCATTCTGGTGCTTAGATCCTCAGCCCAAAGTTCCTTCTTATTTTTACAGCTTAGACTAATGCTGTTGTTCCGTAAGCTGCAATACAGCCTGTGGTTGTACAGGCAACTGTACTAGCAGCAGCAAGGTTTTGAAGTTAGCTAACCAGACATAGTGGGCTGAACTTCTCACACAAGGTGTAAGGTGAGTGACTATCATATAATCTCATTGTTAAAGGTAAAATGCTTCAACTTTCAGATTTTCCTGTCTTCCCGCCTTGATTTCAAGCTTTTACCCACAAATTCTGTATGATGAGAAATATTTGGTAGCGGCCAAAACTACAGTGAAATAGTACTGCAGTGGGAGATAAGTTACCAAGAACTAAAAATGTATTCAATATGGTAAATTCAACAAAAACCCTACAGAAAATAGTTGTTGGTTAACAGATTTGTTATATTAATTGAGTTTTATAACTGGTTTGGAATTAAACAGTTTTCTGCTTTGATTTTGTGGGCTCAGCCTAGGTAACAATCTGGAAATATTTATCTTCTAATTCTCTGTCACTCATTTACCTCCTCCTTACATGCATACCTTTTTTTACAGCCTCAGTCCACGTGCTTTTGCAGCACTGTCTCCTCTAACAAGTATCTGCATGTTGAGGTGTTAGTAAGAAAGAGGACTGTGGCTGCAGGGTGCGTTTTAAGCACTGAATATCTGTTAAGCTTCTGTCAGCTTCAGAGATGTATTTTATGAGTTGTACCTTCTCAAAAATGTGAAATACTTCCTTAGCACTGCATGGATGTGAGTTGTACATATGAATTTAGAAGAATAACAGGGATGAAATTCCCCACTACCCTGACTTCTTATTCTGCGTCAGATTGAAGATTCAGAAAGGCACATAGTATTTGAAGTTAAAGTTACTAGTCCACCACAGTGAACTAAGACTGATGTCCTGATAAAAAATAAGAATGACATGGTTTATTCTTGCTCTTCTTCTCACACCCATGTGAAATGCACTCCTGTGAAGACAAAGAGGGTAGTCATGCATGCCTTGATAGAAATATCAGTTGCTGATCATGTAGACTGATGCTACACTAAACGCTACTATATGTATTTGTTTGATGCAGATATTACTGAGGTGGAATGGGAGAAATTATTCACAACTAGTGCATGAAGGAGAGGCAAAGAGAAAAGTAGGGAAAGGAAGAAAATGCAGGTGCATGTAGAGTTTGCTATAGAATGGAATGGAATGAAATAAAATCCTAATTGTTTGTTATTGGCTTGATCTAGGAACTGAGTTTGAGTACAAGAGGTACTAAAGTACTATTCTCTGTCTACCAGCTTTTTCCAGCTTCAGTCCAAATTTGTGAATAGGCTGAGGTTCCCAAAGTGAGGTCTAGATCTCTAGCTGGAAAACAGATGTAACAAACTCTTGCTGAGCTATTAGCCCAAACCTGACATCTGTTTCACCAGAAGTAGATGATCTCCAGCATCCCCTTCTGTGATACAAAACTAAATGACATATTCTGTGATACTGGATTACACTGAAGTGAGTAGATCACTTAGTAACACGTTTACTTACACAGGCTGTAAAAGGACCAGGGTTCAATATTTCCTGTTGGTAATACTGTGTTATTAGAGTTGCTTCTGAGGAACTACAAAAAGGTAAGCAACAGACATTTCCTATTTGTGTTTCTCTTCCAGCAGCTCCATGGCTCTGCTCCAGTGTGTGATGCTGACATAGTAACACATGATATTAAGAATTACGTAATAAAATGTATTCATGGCCCAGATCAGGACTAGGGTCCACATGTAAACTGTCCTGGATTATAAACTACGAATCTGTGTTTCTAATTCTATTGGTACATGAAATCTGTTTAGGGAATGCTCAGTTTTGTTCACCAACACATTGATACAAGAGGTACTAAATAAGATAAGCATCTGATTTTGTTTTTCTTTCTACAAACAGGTATTAACAGGCATATTATGATCTAACCTGATGGGAACTGAAGAGAAATAAGATTAAACAACTTGGTAAACAAGGCAGACTTGAAAAACACAAACCAGGGGAAATACAACAACATTTTCTCCCATATGTTCAAATAAATTTTGACTATCAGTGTATCTGGGACATTACATTTGCCTGGTACCAACTGAAGTGTTCAATTCCAAGTAAGGGAATGTACTTCACTCCTTCTGTCAGTGATGAATTTGTTCTCTTTTCAAGCAAATGATAAAGCACCTCCCTCTGTCTCTTGTCTATGTGCATTTAAGAACCATTAGGTGTTGGTCTGGTATAAGCAGTGTTGGTACAATAATGAACATTAGCAAGCAAGTTATGTAGCTTTCTTGAAAGAATTTTCTAAAACATTTATGGTATCTGTTGAAGAGGACCCTGTGTGTATTTGTGAAACCTCATGGTCCTTTCATCGGGTTGTTTCAGGTTATTCAAGATTTGTGGGATGCATTTTAAATAGTTTTCTAGAAAGATTAAAGGAAATAAGATAACCATTATTTGATGACAAACCACAGGAATATATTACCAATGTTCTCATCAAAACATGTCAACTAGGAAATGCTTACTTTGCATAGGTATAATGAATTGTTAATTTGATCCATGTCTGGAATTCTTTTCTAAAAGACAAAGATGACAGGAGTTGCAGAAGACAGCTACCTGTCATTGTGTACGTAAAAAGTGCTTTATGTTTGGGATGCAATTGAATCAAGTGGAATGCTTTCTGTCAGAGGAGCATGCTGAGTGCCTAACACTATTACATAGCTACCTATGATAAACTTGCTATTCCACCAAAAAAGCATCATGCACTCCCTTACATGCCAGCACTAGTGTTTATGTAGTTATGTGGCTGGAACAGACTGTTCATCTGCTGGGTTTTCACTATTCCTGGATAATTTCCACAGCTTTCTAGCCAGCTCCATGATTGGTCTCACCATACGGTTTGGTGGGGGCTCGTGCTGGGGCAGAGAAGCAGTAGCAACAACTGATCATATAATCAAACTGCAATTATTTCAGGTTAAAATGACTGTTCTACCCAGCCTACAACAGAAGGAATTGAACAGATGCCTGTGGAGTTCCCCATACCCCAAAGAGAGAGCATTCAGTGCCTGTGGAGTTCCCCATACCCCAAAGAGAGAGCATTCAGTGCCTGTGACTGTCTGGCTTGCCACTAAGGTACCAAGCCTATCATAGAGAATTATGGTTTCAGAAGCAAAAATGCAGAGTCACAAGCATCTGTTTGGTGGCTACTCTAAAGCAAAATTATTTTCTGCTAGGCAGATGCTTGCATCTGACAAAATACCGTCACATTGCACATTAACAGCCATCCTTGCTGGAGTACCAGCAAGGCTGGGGAGAATGAGCTGTGGCTGGAGAATGTACTGTGCTGGCTGCGTATGCACCCTTTTGGTGGAGTTTACCATCAAGAATTAAAATCACTTTCAGTTGGGTTTATTATCCTATTTGCTTATGAAGAATTTGGATATTTTCAGCATTTTTCTATTACATTTTTCTGTATTATTACTTAAAACCCTGAGGTGATAAAAATGGTCTTAGTGAAAAATGCCTTTTTACCTATTTCCTTTTATTGATAGCCTATTGTTCTGGGTTAAACCACAACACTCAATCTCCCTGTATCACATAATTCCTGGATATGAATTGTATTTGCATTGAATGAGAAAACAGAGAAAAGCCCCATTGGTTAAGTTTGCTGTGGGGATGACTGAGTTGCTATTCTGTTCTCTTTCAGTTTAAGGAGAGAAGCACTACCTAGTAATGTCAAAGCATTTTGTCTCCTCAGTGTTCCTGCCCAGCCAATCCTGCCAGTACATTTTGTTCCTAAAATAGTGCAGGCTGCTCTATAATACGCCACTGGCATAGCATCCTTATGCTAATAGTGAGCTCCTACAGCAGAGTGGAAATCTGCCATCCCTCCAGACATCAAACACTGAAAATGATAGGTGATAGAACTTGGAATTTCCTTGCTACCTGGTTATAGTCAATAAAACACTTGATTACATTCTTTGTCTATGCAGACTCACCATACTTAAGTGTTCAGCTGTAGTCTTGAATCCTGAAATGGGATGAAACTGTCGTTGCAATTTAACCTTCCTTAATTTGGTAGCTCATGTAAGGCCCTTGCTATGTGGTCCAAAACATATCTTTATACAAAACCAAGATAACGCCTCCACACTATCTAAGTTCCCCAACAATCTGATGTTTTGTAGGGAGCTCAGACTAACTCAGGTAGTTAAACCTTGTATCAAATGATGTCTCCTTATAAATTATTTCCACAAAACATCATTCAAAAAATGTTATCAGATCAGAAAAAAAAATGAGTCTGGTTTTAGGAAAGATCAGCTGGGCTCGGAAAACACCAATTCTTGAAGTTAAAACTTTGCAGGCATTGTCACAAAGGAGGAAGAGAGGAAGCTTTTACCATGATAGCAGCTTTAACAAAATACCATGTTTGTTCTGAGGCTGCAACTAAATGGCGTCAGGAGGACAGAAAAGTCAGCATAGCTCTCTCCGTTTGTTCTCCTTGCCATGGCCCTGTGAAAATCAGCTTTGAAAGCATCACATGAACACCATTTTGAGAAAATTTATAGTGAGAAAATTTATAGTAAGAAAATTTAAGTAAATAGTTAAAAAATTCCTAACATCATAAGAAAAAAAAAATTAAAACTCTGCAGGGTTTACTTGAAAGTTGATTTCCTTTGAAAGTGTGCCACATGGTAATACATTGTTCTCTAGTTTTCAGTATCTCACAGTTACTATTACTCTTTAGTTCACTTTCCAGCTGATAGACCACAGATACTTTATTTCTGTAACCATCTCTTCCCTGCTGTGACTTCACCTAAGCATAAGCTTTCTTAGTAGTGCTATCAGTGCTTTTTTTGTATGTTGCTTCAGAGACAGGAGGCTAATTGGGGTGCAGGAGAACTATGGACTTTTAATTTGATAGATTTTTGCTTTTTAGTATACCTTCGCTGATGTGGAAGCCCAGAGTATCTCAGTGTGAGAAGACATGTCCTGTGATTAAATACAATCCTTGATTATAAGCAAGGCATGCTTTAATGTTATGATGTATTGCTGTCTAGAGAGGCAGAATTAAGATAGGAATTGCCTACACTGGAAATCAGTCGGATTTTAAAGACCCTTCTGATAGATCTTAAAATTCATTTAAAAACTCAACTCCATCAGACTGTCTTACTGCTCAGTCTTGTGCTTAATGTGCCTATCTCAAGAAACAATATGTGTTTAGTACTGATGTTAAAGATTTAAAAGCATGTTCATGCAGAGAAAGGACACTAATGTATTGGTTTCGTTTTAAGGGAGATAATTTTGGGTTTGGTGCTTTTTTTTGTAGGTTGTTTTGGTTTTATTTAAACCTCCTCTTGTATAGTAGATCTCCATTCCCTTTTGCAATGATAATTTTCAATTTCATTATATCAATTCATATTCTATTCCTTGCAGTAACTTCGCTGTTAGGATTTTCAACTTATAGTTCAGATTCCAATTCTGCAATTAAGAAAGCATGCAACTCATTTTCTGTGCTTCCTGTGGCATTAAAGGCTGAGATAGATAACACCATAGCAGTGTTGCCAACAGGATTATTATGGATTGGTTTCAGGCATAGGGCAATGCCAGGCACAGGTTTTTGAATAAAAAATAGGTAATTTCCAGTCAGAATACAGAGATGTGCTTTTTGATATGGAAAGCTGGAAAAAAACCCAGCGAAGCAGTGTTACATTTCCAGAAACTATGGTGATCTGTTCTTGCCCCTACAATCTCTGACAAACCCTCAGAGGTTTGCGGTTGAAAAATCTGGTATTGTACATGCACAGGATCACACAAAGGCTTCTAAACCTGTCAGATTTGTACAATACCCGTTAACCTCTGTAACCCATCTGTATGGAGCAACAGAAACAGCTGCCGAAGAGGGATGACAGAAGGAACACTGGACAGAATATGAATTAGAACAGGATCTTTTAGAAACTTGTTCTCTCCAAGATTCAGACTGCATTAGTCTCTACCAAAAGAAAAGGAAGAAAAGCTGTGCTTTGCCTGTGAGAGCCGCAGGAGAAAACATTCTGCTGCATTCAAAGAACAATTCCTGAGTGATGCAATTATAAAAATCATACCCTGCTTTTGGTTTAAGTATTGTACATTATAACAGAACCTGAATGCATGGTAATGGTCTATGGTAATGCATGTGCTAATAACTATCATGATTCCCCATACTTAATTTTCGTAACGCAGATACAATCCTCTGACAGTGGCATCGGTGTGGGGAATGTCATGTCCATGATACAAGAAATACTCGCTTTCATAAAGAGTTAAAAATACAGCTGGTGCAACCCAGGTTTTAAGAGCATGTTATGAATAACAATCGAGAAAATGAGTATAAAATCAGTAGGGCTCTGATTATCCACAGTCCCTGCAGCCCCCATGGCACAGTGTCACCAAAGTGCAAATATCTTCTCTGTGGGTTTATTGACTCACATGCACGTAATGGTTGCTTTCACCACATCAGCACTTTTGTATGGAGAATGAGTAACTTACAAATGATGTAAAGTCCATCTTCAAAATGAATTTTTATTTCTCTAGAATAGAAACTGTTTATCTTAGATGCCCTCAGCATAGACTAAAATACAGCTTGAGAGCCATTTGCCATTAGAACTGAATCTCATGAACTGCGTCTCATTGTGTAAGCTGCCACCACCATGGAAATAGCAGATTATCACTTGAAACACACTCTTCAAGCTTCACTAATTCTCGGGAAATGCTGAGCTTTGAAGCAGTCCATGATATATTAAGTTATGCTGATGAAAAGGAAAAACTGTTTCCAAGAATTGCTTTTGCATTCTGATAAATTTTCCTTTTTTAACACCCTCCTCCCAGTTTTCTGTTGGTTGCTTTAGTTTTGTATTTAAACTGTTGTGGGTGCTATTTTTGTTTTGGCAGCATTAGATTATACACCAGTTCAGGAGGGTTATGTGGGGTTATTTAAAAGAACCCCAAACAAACCATGCTGAGTAGCAATGTAGATGGTGATGTGAATTCCTTGGACTCTTTTTCTTTGTTGGGATTCTTTTCCATTTGGTTTAAATATGGCTGGAAAAAAAGGTTGATTACAGTCTAGTGACTGAGTAATACATTTTTAAATGTTTAGGAATAATATGTGAAACTTTTCTATACAAAATAAAATCATCCATCTTGATGATAAGAAAGATGAATAAACAAGTAACATCAAACCATGCTTAGCTTTACGTTAAGCTAAAGGACTAGCCTTTTTTCACAGCCAGCTATTCTTGCATGTGATTCACAACCCTTTGCAGGAGCACTTGATCTGCTGTAGCACAGATAAGCATAATGCACATCACAAACGCTACTCCAGATGAGGGAATTCTGTTACTCACTGGTGAATGAATAGGATAAGTGACAGAAGAACATTGAGGCATGACAAGGAGGATGAACTAAGAAGTCTGGGAAGCTGCAGGTTGTTGAGATGAAAGATCTTTGCCAAGGTGAAGAATTCTTGATTGGCTTGCAGACTGTATCAGACTTGAGGCTGTAAATTGGGTTCGTATAGCCAGAACTTTGTGCCCTGGGTATGAGAACGTGATGTTTCCACACGTCATACAAATGTAGCTATAAGCTCCAAATAAGAACTCTTCTGGTTCCTTTCAAAGCAGGGGAATAGCATACCCTCTAGCAGGCTAAATTAATTTCTAATAATTTAAACAGACCAGCTCTCTTCTTATCATCTTTTCATTGTAGTTTCTTACCATATTTTTAAATGCAGACCTTCAGATCTACTCACGAGTTATGTAGATCGTCAAAGCTTCATTCAACAGCTGCTTTAAAAAAGGCCATTGGGTTGCTCCTTTGAATAGTTTGCTGAAACCATTGTGACAAGGAAACAGAGGGACAACACAGCTTTCTTCTGCTGGAAAGCTCAGTTCAGTACTTACTTGTCTCAATAGCAATATGGTCCATGTGAAAGCTTAAGAAAATGAGTTGGGCTTGTACCATGCAACTTGAAGTTGAAGCTCTAAATAGGCTGTGGAATGTGCATCCAGAAATGGGCCTGAATTAGCTACACTTAATTCTAGGACTTGAAGTGTTATTAAGAAACCTACCATCAGCTTAGGTGGTGAGTACATGCATTGGCTGTAGGTGGTTGAGAAGAAAACTTCCAGTAGAGGCTGCCAACCAGATAATAGTAAGGACTTGAAAGACAAGTTGACAACTGATCAATTTACTTAGCCTGTGACTTACAAATCATGATGAGCAGAGAGCATCAAGGTCAATAATGTTCAAGAGTTTGTCAAAATTGTGTCAGGACTTAAACCTATCCCATACAGTAGCAAAAATGTCAGTGAGGAAGATGGACACTGAAGAGTGTAAGTTATGTAAAGTACATTTTCTTAACCACAGAAATGGATAATATTATAATTGCACCTAATCTAAGGAGGATCACCTCAACTTCCAGAAAAATAATGGGGAATTAAGTGCTGCTACTGAAGGGAACTGGAGAAAAAGAAACTTTCCTATTGTAAGATAGCACTTTTATTGTGCTAAGGAAAGCCTAGCTGCTAGAGATTTAGGATGTTAAAGTTTAAGGGATAAACTTCGAAGGTCTACCTTTTCCTTATACCTTGGATCAATGAAATACACGGAAATGTTTTGGCTAAGAAAATATGAGACGTGAAAAAATTAGGCATGATTTCTGCCTGCCTCCGTCCCCAGCTCCCATTAGCAATAGCTAAGGGGTCTTAAATGTGATTGTAATATGCTGACGGATTACAACTTTTAAGATCTAAGTTTTGGAGGTCAGTGTTAAAATTCAAGCGAATTATAGACAATAAAGATAGCCAAGGGTAGGTTTTATTATATTATAAAGCTAACTGTGGAAATTCCCTTTGGATAAACAAATTATTTGGAAAAGAGCTATTCTGCTGTAAAAATAAATATTATCTAGGGATAGAAATTCTAACGGCAGCAGTGATAGCAAAGGAGAATACTGACATCTTGTTTGGGAGCCAACATCTCAGGTGATCCTTAGCCAGCAAAACTTTCATGGCTCTGAGGGAGTGACAGACTTAAGAGTTGCTGAGTGTCACTGACAAGCTGAAACTAATGAGACAGGGAACTGTGGTCACAAGCCACATCAGTGGATCTGGTAAATGTTGGTGTACAAAAACGCTATGAAGGGACAACAAAGAAGGTCCATTTCCAGAAGTAGTATTAGATTTATCCCCACTGTGTGTTTAAATACAGGCCAAGTGCAGCAGTTGAGGAGACAATCTGTCTTGGGACAGTCTCTGAATTCCAAACAGACTGATGCTGGTTCTAAGGGAAACACTACAGCAATTGGGAAGAGGCCTGCACAAAACTTTGGAGAAATTGCATCAAAGTATAAACACTATTAAGATTGCCTTACTCTTAGTTCAAGCGAAGACATAGGGGTGCAGGAAGGAAAAGCAGGATCTGATTATCAGATTATGTAAAACTGCTTGAACTAAATTTATTAAAGTCCTCACTTATTGCCGCTGCAATAAGCAATATCTGGACAATGTAGCAGGCTCAAACTGTTTCCTACCCTAAATTTTACAAGTGGATTCCTGAAAATGGAGTTGTATCTGAAGAACTGTGAAAGAGACTTGCTTTTATAGCAAGATAAGGCCTGAGGCAGTTTAAAGTGATGACTATTTGTCAGGTTGAGACACTTGGAGGGTTCCATGCAGTATGTCACACTCAGACTGTTTTTCTCAAATGATATGCTGGTGCACGCTGAAAAGCTTTAAACAGGAACTGACTTACTTAAAGAATTAAAAGCTTATGTTGACCCATGTAAAAGGGAGTTTTCCTTGGACATGTGATAAGTTCACAAGCTGATGACTTTGAATTGTCATGAGGCAGAACCAGTGAAGCCATCTTGCAATCTGTGGAATTATGAGTGACATTCATTCAAGATATGAGCTGAAACAGACTGCCACCCAAATATGTGTGTGGCCAGCCATGAACTGTAGGGATAAAGCAGCTTGACATGTATCCATGCAAACACAGAGGTGTACTATTTGCAGAATTAGATCATGACTGTCCACATCCATACAGATGGATGATACCCAAGCAGTCCTTCCAGGGAAGGAATTAAATGGGGGAAAGGGTGGGAGACAGGGCCAGATAAAAGAAAATTAACTTCAAGGTAACAGGAAAGAGCTGAAGATACTGGACTAGGAATATTGCCTGCTCTTTGTTTCCTAACAGACTTGGCAACACAGAGCTGATGACAGAGAGGACAATATCTACAGATATTTTTTTCCTTTCTAAAAAGGGTTAGACCACAGCCTAACTCTTCTATCCCTTCTAAGGCAGTCTGTTTTCAGTGTAATAATTTCTTTCATTGTTGCATATATTTATGTCAAGTGATACTTTGAATGTTACAGGTAGGAACAAAAAAGTTCAGACGCTCAGCACTTCATATGACATTAATAAAACCTGATGTGCTCTAACCTTGTCTGTTTAGCATTAGAATGAAGAAGTTAGATTTTCCTTATGAGTTATTCCAAGAGATAACTTGCAATTGATATTTCACTGCTCGGATTAGCCACATAGTGTCACCCTAGACCGTCAAAAAGTCTAATAAAAGGCATTCTGCCTAACTACTGGCTTTGAGAAGTTGTGCTGGAAATATTCTGGAGAAATGTTACTATGATGTCTAAAGAAATGAACAAACTTCACAGGAGGTTCTGTTTCATCCTGCATGACACATTAGTAGCCAGAATGTAGCTGTCTTCAGGTGCTTCTGAAATTCTGGACAAGAGCCGTCTGTGAATCCTTATGCTAACTGCAAATGGCAAAGTACATTTTGGTAGCTCCTGTCTGCTTGAGACATTGGCCTCTGTACTCTTCATATTTAAAGAGAAATTACTACCTCTGGTGTTTCCAGTTTCTAGGGCTTATATGTCAAAAGGCATATTTATACAAACTTTTGAAATATGTTTTAGATTCTGAAGGCATACATATGTTTCAGAAAAAGCCAGTAAGTTACTCCAGTGATGCTTCAAAAGAAGTCCCAAAGAAAGACTTTGTATTTTATTTCTTTATCCTTGGTTTCCAAAAGTATTTGGAATAGAAATTGATTTCTATTTTTTTACTTTTGCCTGATATGGCTTTCACTTCAGATAAAGTTTGTCATGTCCAGATTTAGAACTCGAGGATACAAAAGTCTTGAAAAAGCAATCATTTTGAAAACAAAACTTTTTAAAGAACAGAAAGCAAAGTTCCAAAGCGTGTCTGAGATCACAGATCATGAAATGGGATGGGTTGGGTTGGAAGGGACTTTTAAGGTCATTTAATTCCAGTCCCAAGAAAAGATCTAAATCCAAAAATACCAGAAAAACTTCCTCTGAAACTGTAACAGTATTAAAGTCCAGCTGCACACAGAGCGTTGTGGATGTCTGGATATGGACTGAAATAAGATCCAAAGCCTATTCTTATTCTCCAGAACAAATTAGTTATTAAAAATACTAACATGAGATACTTTTATAGAAAGTAATAGACACTCAAGGTAACTGGTACGTAATAGATAACACCTAAGGCAATCTTGATAGCAATACCTGATAATATTGCACTGATTATATGGTTAATTACCAGGTATATTTAAGATTGCTGTTTTGACCATATTTCATTTGTGACCTGTTTCATCTGCTAAATTAATGAGAAGATTAAGACCATTGCCACAGTCTGGCAAGGAGACAATTTCATGCCTTAAGAACTCCAGCGAACCGCAGCAATACAACCAGAATGTCATCAGTAATGTGGGAATTTTAGAGCTGGGATTTATCTGGCTCCTGTTTCCCCGCTATGTAAGACCACACAGACCAATGTATTTCAAGTCTAATACAGTGATTGTACTGGATAACAGAAGCTCCAATTGGTAACTTCTTCCAGAGTGACATGAAACTCCTGAAGAACGATACTTGATATTAAACTCTTGGTATTTTATACTGCATGGCCCCATTCAAAGTTGTTAGTATCAAGGTACAAAGTGAAGTGATAATTTCAAAGTGAATAATTTTTATAGAAAAAGTTCACCAAGGTTGTATTTTGGGCAAGTTCAAGCTTTCAATAAGTGCTGTATTAGGATACATTAGTTAAGATGAAATCTGACTCAGGGGTTCCAAACTGTGCAGTGATGGGTCTGCAGCTTGCTTTCTCAAAATATTTTGTAGGAGTCTTAAAAATTCTGAATATTCCTAAGTGTTACTATAATTATTGGCTACATGCACAAGGAAATAAAACAGTGCAATTGGTTCAATCAATTTGGGTGAAGATAAAGAAATCTATGTTAACCTCTTCATTCATTTTTCTAAGTGTTAGTGAAATAATGATACTATGGAGACATAAAGTCACATTGAACTTGATAATTTGGGCTGCTTTCCCTTTGAAAAATACTGGTAATGCTCATAGCTAGAATTTAAATAGAACATTTTTCCTCATTTCAGCAATAAACCCACTCTCTTCATTAATAAATTATCATGTTATCATGTTTGCATTTTCAGTTCTATTATAATTGCTCCCAGTGAAGTGCAAGAGATGACAAAGCCAAGAGGCAGCAAAACATTCAGCTAGCAGACTGCTGAACTGTGCTCTGAACAAAAAAGAAACAACTTTTAGGACATCCTAGAGGCTCCAAAATTAACTGATCAAAAGCCTGCTGCAATGTTTAGATTTACTTTGTGTTATATCTCTTTTCCTTGGAGGCTAGCCTGTGGAAACAGGTAAAAGCAGAACGTTAAGGATTTTGCAAGCAGGGGGAGGGTGTTCAGGTTTGTTCAGTGGGTTTGGGGTTTGTTTTGGTTTGATTTTCTGGGAATATTGGATTTTTTTTGTTCCCTCAGATGAGAGGTTTCTGGTGAAAATTGTGTGTATATCGAGTTTGTAAGGGCAATAGCAAAAGACCAGTGAATGATGGTTAACTGCACTACTGGCAGCGTTCAAGGCCAGGTTGGACAGATCCTTGGGTGACATGGTCCAGTGTGAAGTGTCCCTGCCCACGGCAAGGGGCTGGAACTGGGTGATGTTCAGGTCCTTTCCAACCCAAACCATTCTATGATTCTATGATGATTTTATGATGCATAGACCACAACAAGATATTCTTGAAGTCTGTTGACATGGAATTCAACTCTGACAAAAAGACTTGGAAAACAGAATTTGGTAGGAGTGCTTACAAAGATCTCGGCTGGAGCATCTCCCTTATGAAGACAAACTGAGAAAGTTGGGGCTGTTCAGCCTGGAGAAGAGAAGGCTGTGTGGAGACCTCATTGCAGCCTTCCAGTATCTGAAGGGGGCCTATAAAGATGCTGGGGAGGGACTCTTCATTAAGGACTGTAGTGATAGGACAAGGGGTAACGGGTTCAAACTTAAACAGCGGAAGTTTAGATTGGATATAAGGAAGAAGTTCTTTACTGTGAGGTTGGTTAGGCACTGGAATGAGTTGCCCTAAAGAAGTTTTGAGTGCTCCACCCCTGGTGGTGTTCAAGGCTGGGTTGGACATAGCCTTGCATGACATGGTTTAGTGTGAGGTGTTTAGTGTGAGCTATCCCTGCCCATGGCAAGGGAGTTGGAACTAGATGATCTTAAGGTCCTTTCCAACCCTAACTATTCTATGAGTCTATGATTCTGTGATCTCGGGATGTGCTGAGTCTCCAAACTTTTGTCACTATTCATGGTGACAAATTATTTGTATGCAATAAATGTCAATTTACTTTTCCCATATTCTGTCTTTTATTTCTTAAAAATAGACGCACAAAATGAATTAGCATCTTTCTACAAGATCAGTGTCCAAAAGTTACAGACTTTTACAGGAGGATCGCTTTGGAATACTGTTCTCCTGCCAGTTTGCCCATACAATCTCTAGGCTTTCAAATCAATCCAGGTTCAGTATGTTCTTCCGAACTGGATAGTCTAGAGATTGAGGCCCCATTCAAGGTAACACTCAACAGGTTCATCCTTTTGACAGAGGATTTTTGTAGAATTAAAATGAAAATAGTTTGGTGTTGGTCATACTGTAAACCTGGACCAATTCTTTTGTCTTTGGTACTGAAAAAAGAACTATTCACTAGTAGCAAAATTGATAAAAGTTCTTAAGTACAGATATTATGTTTTAGAATGTTTATTCTTTCATTTCCTTGCAAGAATAAGCAGTTATTTTGCTGTTGCTTAATAATGTTGATTTTAGATTTCAGATACTTGGGCTAGTGTTTTGTTCTTGCAGCTTTTAAGTACAGTTGTATATTAGAAGAGAGAAGAAAGGCAAAACAAAATATATGCTCTAGAAGTAGAGAGTTTTAGATAAGTTCAGCCTTTATTGTGCTGCATCCATGCATAAGGCTTTCTAAAAGAAATAAAATATTTTTCTAGTATTACACTGTACACAGGTAATGTGATGTTTAAATTTTCCCCACAAAATCAGTTTTGAGCAGAAGCACTTTATCCCAGACAGTCTGAGGTTTTCTGTGGAGTTAGCAGTCTGCAAGTATCTCTTTTTGAGTTTGAAAGCAGAATAAAAGCTGTAAAAGGGCTTCAAACTTCAAAGGGTTTTCTGACGTTGAAGCCCCTGCATAAACCATTTTCCTCTTTCAATTACATTTTTAAATGTGCAATATATATGTAAGTATCAATGTTGATCCCTTTTTACTCTATTTTAAATTGCAAGAAATGGGAAGGAATTTACAGCAAAAGCCCATCAAACCATCCCTTTCTAACAGATTAATCAATGAAAAAAGCATGCAACTCAACAGAAAGGGATGGGTGCTTGACTTGGGTTTGGTCTTAAGATGCCCTTAATTCCTGGAAAAAAAACCAAATTCCCCCTGTTGACTTTCTAATATGTATTCAGATGAAACAATCTGTTGAGAGTTTCAACTTGAAAAATGACTGTTAAGTTCAGTTTTCCTTTCATGTGAAGTTTTTCAAGCCTTTTAACACTCAATTGAATTTTGGGGTGCCTGTACTGCTAGGGCTCATTCTTACTTCCAACCTCCATTAAAATCATATGAACAAGGCTAATAGTTTTGCCTGTAAACCTCCTCAGAGATATTCTCATTTTGTATGTGGTTTTCTCTGCTTATGAGCAGCAAATAATAAAACAAAACTTTCTTTGTAAAAAATTTTGTAGCCTTCATCATCGTCCATCTTAAAGCATGTGTGAACTTATTGAGAGATTCTCTTCTCAGAGTAGAAACACATTTAACTACATGGCCTACTTGGATCCTAATTCAGGCATACATCTTCACACAGAATGACAAATGAAGTGTGTGTTTAAAGGAAATTACATGCTTAAGTCCTGTGACTTATATGTCTCTTCCTAAAGCACACGCATAATTCACTTTTTCTGTGACTGCTAGTTAATAGCGGCCAGTTCATACTGACTACAATATCAGCTTTCAAATTGGAGATAAGCCAGGAAGCATTTGCAGTCAAATGATAGACAATACAATACCACTTATACAAATGGAAATTCACTCTAAGGCTTGACAGATACCCACTTATTTAATAGCTTCTTGCGCAGTATTCATCTTCCTTAGACTAATAAAAAAGAGAGATAATTTAAGGCTAAAGGCTACAAGTATTGAAAACTACAAACTAAATATGTCTACAAGGCATGCAATATCTTGCTTTATTTTTAACATGCCAGAAGAATTGATGTTCCTTTTCATTAAGCATGCAAATATAACCAGCTTAGCCTATTAAAATCCCTGCTGCTGTAAAAACCACATTACCAGAAATGACCAGGAAATATTCTCCTAAAGATAAAAGGAAAGGGGGACAAGAGAAGCAAAACTCAGAGGCAGTAAAAAAACCCTTCTGCTGAAACTATCCTGGGAATCTAAACAAGTATTTTTCAGTATAGATGTTAAAACAGACTTAAATCATCTCCAAGTAGATATGGTACTCCCTTCACAGCAGTAAACGTGTTGTTATCAGTCTGGCTCATGTGTCCCAATCAATTCTTGTTGGTATTTAGTAACAGGTTATTAGAAATGTTCTAGTTGTGGTAATTTTATTATTGTGAGACTCCTCTAAGAGATTTTACAGCCAAAATAGAAATCAGTTGAGTCGGCTTTACACTGTTACATATAAAGGCTCAACCCATGAAACCCATCATTTCACTGTTGTCACCTCCTGTATCCTGTCCAAGTGTTGCAGAATTTGGTGAAACTCAGAAGCTCAGGCTGAGCAGAAATGAGATGGCTTTATCTGTCCTTTCACACAGAGATGCCAGACTGGTTTTGCAAATGAGGTGGTGGCCTACCTTACTGCTCGTTCTGTTGCCAGTTACAGATACCCCAAGATTTCCAATCTGTACCAAAAATTTCTCTTTGCATTTAATTCCAAGCACTGGACATCCAGTTGGAAGGGGCTCTCTGCTCGCTCGCTAACACTTCTCTTAGGGCTGAGTTACTAAAAACACAGCACACTTTTTTCCTTCAAGGTTAACCTTACAGGACTGGCAAGGCTACCTCTAGATCTGAATATGTTTAACTCCATTTCCCTTGTAAGTTATGGTACCTATTACACCTAAAAGTGGTATTTGGCTGACCATGTGTGGTAACATCAAAGTACCACTTCTTATCTTTAGTGCTCTGATCATGTTTTCTGTCAGATAGTGCTAACTATTAGGAGTATCTTTACCTCTAAGGCCATACAAAGAGCTGTCAGAACTGTAAGCTGCACTTGCTGAACAAAAACACTTTTCAGGCAGAAACTTCTTTAAGCCAAATCAGTTACATTGGGAAGGGAAGTATGGTGAAAGGCATTCCAGTTTCTGTGTACCTCTGTACAGAAAAATTCCTAATTGTTTGGTTACTATGTCTTGGTGTTTGGCTGATCTCCTGAATCTTTGTTTCCAGTGTGTAAACACATCCTTTGTTAAAAAGAGGCTGTACCTGGATATCTCAGAGCCCTCCTAAAAATAGTTCTAACAATAGAAATTATAAATTATCTATATTTGTCTCTTTTTCAGATTTATACACTTATTAAGGTTTATTTGTACTTTATTTCTGCTTCAGTGGATTTCTTCAACTTAGTTACAATTTGATACGCTGTGGAGGATTTAATCCTATCATTTATTGTACCTGTGATGCTCACACAAACAAAACAAGCGAGCTGGAAACAGATAAATGAAACCCCATTGTCTATAGCTTAGTCTAACTCAATAGGCAACTTACTTACCTTCATTAGTATCATATTTAAAGAAGTCTTAACACCATAAAAACTAGCCTTTCACATAGACTTCAGGCCTGAAGACTTTATAGCTGCTTAGTGGTTAGCTTACTAACAAATAGGGACAGAGAATCCTTCAAGAGTACCCTTATTATTGTACTGAATATCTTCTGTAGCTACTGTAAATCTGCAAATCCTTTCTTTAGTTTAGCAATCTGACACTAGCTGATAGATGAAAGCACCATTACCTTCAGGTGTGTGCCATCCTTTCTACTAGGTTTGTTGCCATCTTTTCGTCATTACCACTTTGGTACCTTAGGTACAATTTCAAGGTGGTCAAGACATGCTTGCTGGAAGCAGCTGCTGCTGAAAGCAGAATTTGAATAGTCACACTATGATTTTCTTTTATTTTTTTTAAGTGATTAATCAGCCATAATGCAAATGATCCTTTCAAAGAATGCAAAGAATCAAAGCAAAAGCACCGTCTAGGGACACAATTGTATAACATCTTTTCCCTTGTAAACTGGGGCAATCTCATCCCAAATATCATTAAATTAATTTGACAGTGCTAGATATTTACTGTAGTTAATTTCAGCATAGGTTTATAATCCCTTCTACTGAACTGATCATATGTTAAAAATTATGTTTTCATAAATAGTAATTAATGCCAATCAAGTGCAGCACATCAGTTCACATTTATGTCTTAAAAAAATTCTCTGAGGATGAAGAAAAATCCTGTAGTTCATGATAAGACAGTATGTGCTCAGCATCAGAGTTGTTTCCTTAGAAACAAGGGCTCACATGATGCACAGAGCTAGTGGAGCATGCTCAATGCATAAATAAATCAGGCTAATTTCCTTCTTTTGTTCTGAAATTTACCCCAGATTTCCTGCTGTCAGCTGCAGCACTGAGAGCTGCTTAGTTTGCCTCCTATGTAAAAGCGCAGTACAGGTGATGGGCGGTGCTGTGTACTGCAAGTGTGAAAATCTTGCTTAACATGGAACAAAACAATATGCAGTTTTCCTGTGGGAAAGTCCAGCCTCCCTCCATGGAGGCTTTCAAAGGAAATCTCAACAAAATTAATTTCACCCAGTTAGAAAGGAAAAATTGGCTAAATGCTGGACCACAGCAGCAAGCTATTATCTGTCAAAACAGATAGGTTAGAATTTTTCTCCATCATTTCAATCTGTTTGTGAACTGTTTCTTTTTCCTTGTTCATAGTCTTGGTATTCTGACAGTACTTTAACTGAAAGAAGGGAAAACTCCAACTATTAGATGAGGAAAAATTCACAAAGCAAAGTGCTCAGTCTTTGCAGCTTTTTTTAAGTATATTTTTAGAAAGGAAATCACTGCTTTAAGATGGAAGAAGAATCTGATCTCTGTACTGCAGCTCTGCTGGTTGGCATTTGTACCTAACTGTGTGTCTTGAATACATGATGAGCCATTCACAGACTCCCACAGGCTGATGGAGTTTAAATCTGAATTTATTCAAGTCCATACCCAATCTGTTTTCCCTAAAGAATAAGATCTCTGTTGGAGTTCACTTGAATCACACTTTTTTGTCATTGCTAAACTGACTTAGATGTTTCTGACTGTCCCTTAGAAATAGCCCAAACTGGGACCTATATACATAATAAAACATTATGTATGTATCTCTTTATATACGCATAAAAAGAAGAATACACAAAACTAACCATAAAATTGAGGTTAGAATTCTTTTGTCCCTGGGTCATGACTGGTGTAGTTGCAGTACTACGGTCTTTCATAGCTTAACACTACCATACTGCATTTTTGGATCATAATAAGGACGCTAAGAAGGAACTCCTGTAAGGGTTTTTTGTTCTTTTTGTTGGAAAAGAATTACCCTTTTTCTTGTTGTTTAGCTCTTCCTTAGAGCTTAAAAGTATATGTTCTCCAACTGAATCAAAGTGCATAGATTTATAGATAAAATAACATCAGAAGTAAAGTAATTGGGAACAAGTCTTTATGCCTTTCTCCTTATCCTCAGTAACCTAACCACAAGGGCTTTCGTATTCAAAGGCTACTGAACATGCTGAGAGAGAAAAACTGGCAAGTTTAGTATTGCCTAATACCCACAAAGGACAGGAGTAGCAAGAAGGTTACGAGACTCAGTGGAGTGACAATTCATCAGTTGTCTATATACGGGCTTCACAGGGGTCCTCATTTTGTCCTACAAGCTACAACCACTGCTATTCTTTACAGCACAGTAAGTTAATGGTGTAAACTGGGGAGCATCATGAGCTGCTGACAGAAGTAACGGTTCATATTTTTGTCTGACACAGTAGTCCCAATTCCATGAGTCATACTGCTCCAACAATCTTGCTCATTGTTACACCAAGGAGACATCCAAATAATTGGAATGGAAGAGAAGTGGTTTAGATTTGTCACACCAACTGACTCAACAAAGTTTACCACCACAGACGTTGTATTTTACCATCCTGTGTTGCTCTTTCTGTTCTATACACAGACATGACAGATACATGGGGTAGAAAAAGATGTGCCTCAGTAAGCTTTGTCTCAATCAAAATCAATGTTGCCTTTTTTATATTGAAAGTACAGGAAACCAAAGACAGCTGCTATACTGCACAGCCAGGCAACAGCTACAGGTGTACCAGAAAGGACAAGAACCTTAATGACTCTGTGCATATCCTATACTGATCAACATAACCCAAAACATGGCCAAAAATACCTCAAAATTAAAAATGAGGCTAGGAGAAGCATTTTTGGGCAATGGTAATGTTTGCAAGAAAAAAAAACAAACACCAAGAAACAAAAAAACCCCATACATTTATTTAATCCTCTTTCCAGATTTCAATTTCCCAATAAATTTCAGCTTAAAAAGCAGATTGTACTCCCCCCACTACAAAAGCAAAGGGGGGCAAGAGAAATAAGATAATATCCTAGAATTACTGTGTAAGAGAGGAATAAGTATATTCACAAATGTGAACACTGAAATTCCACCCCAGCCTCCTGTTTTCTGGTTATGAAGCAGGCTGTGGATGTTAAGAGGAGAAATTCTTTCTGTTGGAGCAGTCTCACATTGTGGAAAATCCTTGACTCTCTTGGCCACAGGTAAATGCAGAAATCCCTTCCAGCCTTTCTGGCAGGAGTTTCAGAGAGGAGGTGAAATCTTCCTGTTCTCTACAAGGATGCTGGAGAGGGACTCTTCAGCTGGGACTGTAGCAATAGAACAAGGGGTGATGGGCTCAAACTTACACAGGGGAAGTTCAGGTTGGATATAGAGAAGTTCTTTACTGTGAGGGTGGTGAGGCACTGGAACTGGCTGCCCAAAGAAGTGGTAAATGCTCCATCCCTGGTAGTGTCCAAGGCCAGGTTGAATGGAGTCTTGGGTGACATGGTCTAGTGTGAGGCATTCCTGCTTGTGGCAGGGATCTTTTCAAACCTAACTATTCTATTATTCTGGCCCCAAATGCAGTGTATGTTTGCTTGTACAAAGTACAGTCATGTCAATGAGTAGCTGCTAGCACGTATTTTTTTTCTCCCTAGACCTTCAGAATCATAGAATAGTTAGGGTTGCACCTTAGTGTGCAGATAATCGTAAAAGGAGACCACAACTGCTGTAATTTCCTTATTTCCCGCTTTTCATGTCAATAAAGTATCTTATAACTCCATAGAGTCAAAACAAGATATCTTTAAACTTTTCTTTTTCAGTGAGGTGCCAAATTTCAACGTTTTTTTACCCATGAAGACTTTAGACACTTCCCTGCCTTATTTATGGATTTGCTACATGCAATTTGCTGCCTTCTGTGAATTTACGCAGTAGCCCTATAAAACTGATTGCCCAAGGAGCACAACTGAATAGGAATAGAACCCTGTATCAATTGACCAAAAAGAAAAGGTACAGTCTCACTGTGCCTCCAAGTTCCTTAATCTCACAAAGCTCCATTGCTAGTTCAAGGGTCACAAAATGCATAAGTACTGATAACAATGCTGATACTGAATTAACAATTTGCGATGCTAGCAGCTCAGCTCTAAAGATGAAGCCATCCATGAGTCTGCAAAGCTCAAAAGATGTATCTGCTTTTGCAGCTGATTTCCAGTTTCATTTCTTATCTGGCTTTAAGGATTTGCTCTGTCAATAATTACGCTGCTCTGTTCTATCTGTACTGACACCCGCAATTTTACAAACCTATTTTCAATTTCAACTTGTCATCAGCAACGAAAACTTAAATTGCACATATTGGAGGGTTGTGATCTTGAATACATCAAAATGAAAGCCAAGGAAAATTAAACAGATTGTCTAAAGTAAACACCACAACAGTCTAGTTAAAGGAACGGTCATAGCCTTCTGTCAGTGAGTTTGTGCAATCTGCACTTTACTTGAGACTTGTTGCGGTACAAGATAATTTATCCAATTGAAGAATCAAACATTTGCCATTTTCAAATGACAGCTTAGTCTTTTAGGCTTTTTTTAATAAACTTTTCAAGAAGAAAGAAAAACATTCAGCTGTTAAAGTGACTTTTGCTTTTACTTGATCTTACCCAAAGTATCTAGTTTTGCATTAAATAAGAGCAGAATTAGTACCTGAATTAATAAAGGGAATAGAACATTTTAAAATGAAGTATGCTTTATATAAGCCAACTGCAATTTTTTTTTCTTTAAATTTGTTCCAACCTCCTGATGCTACAAAAGCAATCTTTCTATATTCCTGATGTGATTTTCTACCTTGGACAGTACTTTCTAATAAAAAAAATAGACAGTAATTGTTGCTCATGAAGTTTTTAGGTAGGTTTTATGGGTGAGGGTTTTACTAGCAAGTCTTCTTGAAGAAGTTACTCATATATGACCACAACACATATATAAGCCTTACTGCCTTTTCAAAGTGAAGGAGAGCAGTACTTTTCCTTGTAATTCATCTTGAAACGTACTGAGAAAAAGCATTCTGTAGAGGCAACATAGTGGTATGAGTAGATGGTGGCAAACTGGACTGCTTTTACTTGGCTATAGGTTTCACCATACTCAGATTTGCCAGTGCCAGCCAGATCTGCCACTGATTAATACTGGACTGTAGTCAGAATAACTTTGCACGACTATAATTTATCTTTAGGCTCACTCACTATTGTAGCAACAATTCTGGCGAACATCTAACATGTTTATTTCTGTTACTAATAAAAGACAAACCATTAAAATCCCAAAAGGGTGGGAATCATAAATAGCTTACATGTGGCTTGACTAATTTCATGAAGCATGGACATGATTAAAAAATTTCTAGGTTTGAATGATTCAGAAAGAAACATTATGGGAGCAGGAACATTTCTGTCAGTGGCAAATATCAAGCCTTTCTAGTCAAAAGAGTGAGAACAACACAAGACGCAAAACACAATCAATGACACTGTGATGAAGATAGAATTTGTGTCTGGCAAATAGAGAGATATGTCCCCTTTATATTATCAAGCTCAAAAGCTAGTGTGCAAAAGGAGATCTTACACACTTCTTTCATGATGAAATTATCTTTTCTGGAAGTATCATACCAAAACAGAAATACCACAGGCTGTACGGTGTAGTAACTCTTGGGACCCTCTCTTTTACACCTCTGCTTCTCTACTTCATAGGAAACAGATTGAACAATTGCTTTTCAATCACTGTGCTGCTAATTCACCCATAAATCCTGCAGAGCAGCAGTGAAAGAAATGAAGGAATCAAACTTCTCACCTCTGGAAATGTTACAGATTTGCTTCTTCTATATGCCCCAGTTGAAGAATATCTTCTTTACCTGAGATACACTTCTCTCTTGCTCATCTTCTCTTGAAACTTTTGCTTCTATGTATCTTAAAGAAAATGGAAGGAGATATGTGTGTGTATTCAGAACAAGATTACCCACCCCCCAAAAAAAAACCAAAAAACAATCATGTTTTTTTATTACTTTATTTCATCTATTTGGTCCATCTGGTGCTTTTGAGTTTAGTGGTAGACTTGGCAGTCCTGGGGTAAAGGTTGGAGTTGATGATTTTAAAGGTCTTTTCCACCTACTTGATTCTGTGATTCTATGATATCCCATCAACTTCTCATAGAGACTTAATCTTTCCCTCCTCCTTGTCTATGTAGGATATTCAGTCTTTCTCTGCATTTAGAAATATTACACTGGAACCTGCTTCTCCATTAAAATACATATAAATGAAAAACAAAATCTGGTTGCAAAAAACCATCAGGTTGAAGGAGGTGATCCTGCCCCTCCACTCTGCTCTCGTGAGACCTCACTTGGAGTATTGTGTGCAGTTCTGGTGTTCTCAACATAAAAAGGGCATGGAACTCCTGGAGCAAGTCCAGAGGAGGGCCACGAGGATAAGCAGGGCACAGGAGCACCTCCCCTATGAAGATAGGCTGAGAAAGTTGGGGCTGTTCAGCCTGGAGAAGAGAAGGCTGCGTGGAGACCTCATAGCAGCCTTCCAGTATCTGAAGGGGGGCTATAGGGATGCTGGGGAGGGACTCTTCATTAGGGACTGTAGTGATAGGACAAGGGGTAACAGGCTCAAACTTTAACAGGGGAAGTTTAGATTGGATGTAAGGAAGAAATTCTTTACTGCAAGGGTGATGAGGCACTGGAATGGTTTGTCCAAGGAAGTTGTGAATGCTCCATCTCTGGCGATGTTCAGGGCCAGGTTGGACAGAGCCTTGGGTAACATGGTTCAGTGGGAGGTGTTGCAGCCCATGGCAGGGGAGTTGGAACTAGATGATCTTAATGTCCTTTCCAACCCTAACTATTCTATGATTCTATGACTGTAATTGCTTGTGGCCCTTCAGTGTCTGGCACTTGGGTTTTCAAGTTTCCTATTCTCTTTAATAGTCTGACTTCCAGAATTTGTACATTTCTCACATTTTCTGACCTTCTTGCTTACTACAAGTTTTTCACAAGCATCCTGCAATACATTTGCCATTTGTCCTTATCAGTAATAGCAAATTCTTGAAGATGGCTTGCTGTTTCAAAGCAATGTCATTATTCTGCTTCTTTGCTTGTTATTTTGAAACAGCTTGGTTTTGATAGCTAGCTAAAACATTTCATAGGATCCCTGTAAGCACAGAAGTCTGACAAGGAATTATAATTTTTAGTAAAATCATCCTGGCTGTTATCTCTAGGAAAGAGATAGTACAATAATTATGATTTATGCTTATACAGACCAGAGTTTCTTGTCCTTTCAAGGCACTAGATTAAAATTCCTAACTATGGACACCTGTATGCTGGTGAGTGTGAAGATTCTTTTTCATTATTATAACAGTCTGAACAAAAGGACTTTATTCCACCAAAATATTAAATGTATATTATTAAAAAAAAAAAGTTTGACTGAGAGAACAGTTGGATGGATATAAATAGAGCTCTAGTTAGCACTCCATGAGTAACATATGTATGTGTATGCTGTTTCAGTTTTTTCTGCCAGAATACAAGAGTAAAAAAATGTTGCAGTAATAAACAATGAATATGATAATAATAAGACCAGTCAAAAATATTAAAACTCTAATAAAACATACCGGATTTTTGCCAATAAGAAAGTCATGCTGTGCTATTCCCCAGCTGGTAGAGGAAATGTCAGCACATTTTCAGCATCCAGATCTTTGAAAGTAAAAATATTTTTATTCTGAACGTGCTGATGAACTCTTAGTTATACCCATCTTTTTATTCTTAATTGGGCCAATTTTCCCTAATATAATGTTTATCCAGATCATTCTTAAGCTTTATAATCAGTAATTGTCTTAAATGCAAAAGGCAAACATGTTGGATAAGGGGGAGGGGTACTGGATATCCAGCTAGATGATTTTTAGCATTCAGTATCCTCTCAAACTGATTTCAGTTCTGTTTTCTTCAAATAAGACAGAATGTGTTATATCCCTGTTCCTGAAAAGTAACAGACTAAGTCTCACCTTGCAGGAACATAATGGAATCAGTTGATTGCAAATGAATTAATCTCTACTTACTAGTCAGTTTGCAGCACTGGCTGAACCCATTATGTAGATCAGACTCCTAAATCTCTCTAAAAAACTATTTTCTTTTTCAGTGGTAAGTTTGGTTTAAGCTTTCTTCCTTTTTTTTTTCTTTTTTTTTAATACCTATAAAATATCTACTATTGACAGAATTATTTCTGGAAATAGCAGATATGAGAAATATGTTATAGAATATTCTTAAAAGTAAATGTTGATGTGCTCTCCATCCTATCAAAAGAATTTCATCTAGCCTATATATATGTAAAAAAAATGAATATTAACTTCAGTAACCTGAGTTTACTTATTCACTAAGTTCATTTAGAAAATTCTCCCCCCAAGAAAAAAATCTGCATTACCCAAGCCAGTACCTTTATTGTAAGAAGCGGTCTGATGTTTCACTTCTCCCATGAAGACAGGATGAGAAAACCAGGCTTGTTCAGCCTGGAAAAGAGAAGGCTCAGGGGAGACCTTATAGCAGCCTTCTAGTACCTAAAGGGGGACTACAAGAAATATGGTGAGGTACTTTTACAAGCCCATGCAGCAATAGGACAAGAGGGAAGAGGGTAGATTTACATTAGATATTAGGAAGAGTTTCTTTACTATCAGGATGGAGCACAGGACTTCTGTGCTCTTTTTATAAATTAGCTTGGATCAATATTTTTCATCGTTCCTTGGAATTTCTAGGTTTTGGGGGATTGCAATGAGACTGCATATCCTCAGTTTGTTTGTTTAAATTTATATTCTTGTTTATTGCCTACTCTGAGCAATTACTTCCTTGGCATTCCAATTGGAAAAACAATATACTTCAAAATGTGATTTGTTAAAGATATCTACTGCTTTAATAAAGAAACACAGTACAAAATCAGGTTTACTGTTTTATGATGCTTGACTACCTCCACCTGTCATGACAGTAACTTTAGCATAGTTTGTGTCTTGTTACTTTTAATTCACATTCAAAATTTAGCAGCTATGCCCCTCTTCTCGTGTCATGAGATAAGTGATGAAAACATTTATTTCTTGCTCGCATGAGCTGTCCAGATGCACCTATAGTATATGCATTAGCAGATTATATGTGGACTGCCTGCTATTCAAAGTATAATTCACTATCATAATAAATATTTTCTGAATATTGTGTGTATTGCTCACCTTCTATAATCTTAAGCAATCCCTCATTACCAAGACAAAATAGAAAAAGATCTTCAAACTTGTTTTGTCTAAGGATTTTGGGGGTGGATTTTGATTGGCTGATTTGGATTTTTTTGGTGTTGTTTGGGATTTTTTTACCATAACACTGTGTAACATTTACGTATAATAGCCACATAATAGTTAATCAAAAGCAATCATTTTAGGATCTTCTTTCAGCTTGTTTCAATTTGACAGCTTTACAAAATAGCTGTAGTTATGTTAGGATAATAGCGGGGTTTTTTCTCCACAAAAGCATGAAAATTCACAGATGAAGCTGATAGCTTGTCTTTATTACACTGCTGCATTTCTATCTAAGGGCGATGTGATACATTAAGTACACATTTCATTCAGTTTTTGAGCTCAGCTGATGATTAATTACAAAAAGTAGAATGGACATTTGAGCAGGGCATTGACTAGGATGCAGATGATCTGAATGACTTTTAGGTCTCAGAGACTGACTATACATCTTAGGGAAGGACATTTTACTTCTTTGTAGAATGCTTCCCATCCTCCTTCTGCTTAGGTTCTCTGCTTCAGAGACTGACCCCAAATCCAGAGTTGAGCACAATATAGCCTGCTTTCAAAGAGAGAGGGTGAGATACTAAGGAAGTAATACTGGTAATATATAATAAATAAAGGATGGTAATGACGACATCATGAAAATAGCATCAGTAGTTGCACATATTAAGAGATTATTAGTCATACTTGCATATCTATAACACAGACATTTTATTAACACTGAATTTACTTGGTTGTGGGTGGTTGAAATAGTATTTGAGCAAGTTTCCAATGCAATGTCAAACTTCAAAAAAACTGAATCTGATTTATTGTTCCTAACAATGGTGCGTGAGTGAAAGGTGGCTTAAGGTCTCTAAAGATCTTTTTCTTTGCACTTTACGTTGTTTTTTTAAAAGAGTAGCTAGTGTTATATTTTAGTAACATCGCTCTTCTCAGACTTTGAGAAAATCAGATCTGCAGTCTTCCTGAGGCCTAGTCCTAAGAGATAACATCGCTCTTTAAAAAAGGAGAGAAGGGAAAGTGAAATTAGAATGAAGTTCATACACAGGCCAAGGTGTAAAAGGCATAAGAAATCCTCAAGGCTTTCCTTCCTTTTTTAAGAAGAAAAAAAACATAACTCGAAAATAGTGATATATACAAATTCCATGATGATACAATTTTTCATCTGAAACACAAACATGAAGCCAGTAAATAACCAAAGATCTGACACTTCAAGTTGTCTCAGTCTAATTTTCACTCACATTTTGATATTTCCTGAAGCCATCCACCTTACAGTCATGTCACTGACCTAGTCAGGGCTAAGTCAGAGGTAAAAGCCTTTGAAGGCATTCAGATGTTTGTGTGTGCTTAACTTTTGATACTGAAATCCTTCTATTATCTTTTTCTTCCAGAAAACACCATATAGCACTTTTTGCTAGCATGCACACAGCAACCTAACATTGTGCAATGCCTTAGTGTCTATGTCACATCTAGCAACACTAAGATTCAAAAAAAGATACCTTTCAGGTTAGCAAGTTCAGTTTAGTCTGTTAGATGTCCCCTGAGCAAGCCTAACTTTGCCTTTTTATTTTTCATAAACAAAGAATAAATAATTTGTCTGGGATGTTAACAGTCTTGATCTGACTGATTAGATTTTAACTCATCCTGTCCTTATGCTACAATAACAAGCAATCATTATTTCTTCAGTATATTACTAGATAGAGGACAGAGTCTGAAAAACATGTTTCATAGAAGACGTTGACTTAGTAGGATTATAATGCATACAAATTCCAGATATAACAATTCAGTTTCCTAGAAGAAAATTACATGCTGTGAACAATTCATTCCCTTTCATCAGAATAATAATTTATGCTTTATGAATATGCAAGCACGGAAATATACCTGAAATGGTTTGATGAAAACAGTTTTCCCTGTGCAGCTTTTGACTTCGCAGGAAAATGTTTGTCAGGAAGGTGAAAGAGAAAAATGTTTGATCCAGCAGTCCACTGATTAGGATATTCACCTTAGGGTTATACAGTCAAGTTTCAGGGGTTAGTCCATAGCAGTCCCATTCTATTGTTCCTTCCTCCTCATATCTTTTGCCATTTCTTAAAAATACTTTTGCTGAGGTATCACCAGCTGGCTGATGGGCTCAGCCATATCTTGAAGTCTTGGCTGGAACTGGCTGTCTACAGAATGGGGTAGCCCCTGACATCTCACATAGAACACCCGTGCAGCCCCCCTCATACCAACATGTGGGCACCAGCACATGATTCAGATGCAAATAATTAGGCTGAAAGGCCCTGGTATAACTTGGAGCAAGAGTTCGAATCAGGCTTCTATGAATAACCACAATGCCCGAGGCATTTCTGGGCCTTGGGGGCCTGGGACCACAATGTCATGGGCTTTTAGATTATGTTTCTTTAAATTTTCTTTCTGTTTTTCTATGGATTACTTTTTTTTGTACTTTAATACAGTGATTGTGGAGGAATGATACATTGGATAGGGAAATATGAATTCACTGACATTAATAATATTCTTCATTTAAAGATTCAGAGTGGGAAAGCTGTCTTGGCTGTCTTAATTCTCCCAATTCACAGGGAAAATGAAGAGTATAAATCTTGTCCAAAAATCTGTAGTGCAATGGAATGTAATCAAAGGAGATGAAGGGAAAATGTGATCTTTCTGGGACTTCTGTGCTCTTTTGAACTAGCTTGGATCAGTATTTTTCATCTTTCCTTGGAATTTCTTAGTTTTGGGGGATTGTGAAGAGACTGCATATCTTCAGTTTGTTTGCTTAAATTTATATTACTCATTTATTGCCTACTCTGAGCATCAATTACTTCTTTGGGATTCAAACTGGAAAAACAATATGCTTCAAAATGTGATTTGTTAAAGATGTCTAATGCTTTAATGAAGGAACACTCAATATGAAGTCCAGGTTAAGTTTGAAAGTTTTGCTTCCAAGAGCAAAAATGCAGTTCTTTTTCTTTATATTGTTTTCTGATAGTGAGAAAAAAAAATAAAATTCTGATCTGTTTTAAACCTCATTTATTTCAGAAACCCAAACCAAAAGGCCGAATGGGGATGTGTGTGTGGTGGTGGTTTTAAAAATCTAATAAGCAATGGGGTAATATGTAACAAAGGTAACTACTGCTGTAACTAGATTGAAATTGAGTTGAAAATCATCCCTTTTATTTGTGGTACACCTCCCAACCCCTGACAGGGTGTAAGTGATGAACTGCTTCCACAGAACTGGAGTTCTGTGGAAGTTTTGGACAGTGAGAACTCTTCTATGCCATTCTATTTTGCACTGCTGAAATTTCTTTAAGATTAACAACATTTTACTATCTTTTAAATTAAGTAGACATTGCTAATTCAAGCTCAATATTCCTTTAGAAACAAGACAAATCTTTGTTTAATGTAATTTAGCATAACATCCTGGTTTAAAACTGTTTGTTCACTGGAGATGAATTAACTGACTCATCAAAACCATTGAGGAAAAATGGACACTGTATGACCAAGAGGTAGTGTTCAGCAAATACTATCTCTCTGTCAGGGTGCTAATTCTTGAAAGCCTAACGTTTATCTGTGATAACATAAAAGTAAATACTTTTGTGTTAAAGAAAACATGATATTATTGCAATCTGGTATAGCACAACTGATTGCAAGTCCCAGGTATTTCCATACCAATGAGACATCAGTAGAATTTATTGACTGATATTTAGTCTAAGGGCTACAGGACATACTTCTAGGCTTGGCAATTTACCTGGATGTTTTAGCAAAGAGTGATATTTGGCTGTCACAGATACCTGAACCAGTATGGTACACCAGGGAGTGTGGGCATTGGGCATTGAGTACTCCTGGTTTAACTTTTACAAGGAAATAGAGTAGGAAGAAAATACAAAAAACTCTACTAAATAATTTGCTTCCACTTGCAACTTTCCAAATGTTAACTGACCTTTGAAAATAACAAATACCTGAGATGCCCAAGATTGAATATACCACCAGAGAGCAGATGCCTTCATGTAACAGTGTGATTTTGTCTCTCCAATGTCATGCCCTTAACAGGGGTGCTCCTGTATCCAATACTCTTGTCATGCCTGTCGCACATACAAGCCCTTGTGTAGAGAAAATGCTGTTTCCCAGGGTTAGCAGAAGCTGCCAATCCAATTAAAGTCAATGGAATCTCCATGGTGGCTAAGTGACAATCCTTCAGTCAGGTGTCAAGCCCCTACTCTAGACTAGCTGGCTGTCTAACATGCAGGACTATAGGCTGCCCCAGGCAAGTAAAGATATTTAATACAAAATATAAGCAAAATGGATAGCTATAGCTATCTCTCACTCTTTTCACAGCTATAGCTGTACCAGGTTCCTGCGCTAGGACCTAACTCCTGCAAGAGGTGATTAAAGACAGCTTTTGCTACTAAGAGATAAAAGTAGAATTAAATTTATATCACTAATATTGAAACATATATGTTTATCTCATAAATTCATGCATGTGAGTTTATATGCAACATTCCTGGAGTTTTGTTTTTGCATATGTGTGAACACATATGCTTTTCAACAATTTTTGTACCTTCTTAAAGAAGGTCAATTTGTTCCATTAGGAGACATGTTTTTATCTAATTTCTTCCTGTTCTGTCTTTTGGGGGAAACTGTGTATATATGTGTGTGTATGTGTGTATCTGTGTGTGCGTGCACATGCATGCGTGTTTTAGTTCCTTTAAGCTAGTTCAAAGCAGTGGGGAAGACAGAATTTTACCAAGCTTCCATAAAGGAAGATTATAAATGTTCTACCTGTTTTGAAAAAGAGCTAATAAATAAATTACTAACTTTTCCTCTTACTTATGAGAAACATTTCTTTTACAATGTTGCTTAAGGAAAAATTACCCAAATATTCATGTTAGCTTTTTTACTACCTTGAATTATATTAGGCTGGTCAGTCTTGCCTCAGTGCCTGGCAAGATCATGGAGCAAATCATGGACCAGTGATGAGTGGTGTCCCTCAGGGGCTGGTATTGGGACTGGAGCTGTTTAACATCTTTGTCAGCGACATGAACAGTGGGATTGAGTGTGTCCTCATGTTTTTTGCAATGATGACAAGCTGTGTGATTCAGTTGATACACTGGAAGGAAAGGATGCCATTCAGAGGGACCTTGACACACCCGGGAGGTGGGCCAATGTCAACCTTATGAAGTACAACAAGGTCAAGTGCAAGGTCCTGCATCTGGGACTGGGCAATCTGAAGCACAAACACAGGCTGGCCAGAGAATGGATTGAAAGGAGCTCTGCAGAGAAGGACTTGGGAGTATTGGTTGATGAAAAGATCAACATGAGCTGGCAGCGTGTGCTTACAGTCCAGAAAGTCAGCCATTTCCTGGGCTACATCAAAAAAAGCGTGCCCAGCAAGTCAAGGGAGGTGATTCTCCCCCTGTACCCCATCTTTATGAGACCCCACCTGCAGTATGGTGCTCAGCTCTGGGGCCCCTCCACACAGGACCTGAACCTGCTCGAGTGAGTCCAGAGGAGGCTGTGAAGATGATCAGAGGGCTGGAAGACCTTTCCCACAAAGCCAGGCTGAGAGCTTAAGGCTTGCTCAGTCTGGAGAAGGCTCAATGGAGATGTTAGGGTGGCCTTCCAGTACCTAAAGGGGGCTTACAAGAAGGATTTTTTATGAGGGCGTGTAGTGACAGGACAAGGGGAATGGCTTTAAACTGAATGAAGGAAGATTTAGATTAAGTATTAGGAAGAAGCCCTTTACTGTGAGGGTGGAACAGATTGCCCAGAGAAGATGTGGCTGCCTGCCCATCCCTGGAAGTGTTGAAGGCCAGGTTGGATGGGGCTTTGAGCAACCTGGCCTAGTGGAAGATGTCAGTGCCTGTGGCAGGGGGGTTGTAACTGGATGATCTTTAAGGTCCCTTTCAACCCAAATCCCCCTATGAATCTATAATTCTATGATTCTGAGGCAGACACTGAATATTATAATTATGTAAGTTTTTAAGAATCTACATTTGCTAATAAAATTTTTCATTCAGTGCTAATACTGAGGATCAGGGTGACTTCAGCTTAATGGAGGTGGTGCTGTAGCTAGGTTGCTATAACCAGGTACTCTGTCTACCACTGAAAATGGAAGATCTCCCTCAGTGCAGGTCTCAAGGGAGCTGTTTGGCATGACACTGTCAATGAGTGCTTAGGGAGTCCTTAATGCATGCATCATTGATTCAAAAGATAGTTATAGCTCCTCTGGAATAATCTGGTATATCCCCATAAATACACCCTTAGGGACACTAATGCACGCATTACTGGAACAGTAGTGTGTAATAGCTGTTCTTTCAGTTTTACACTGCTGATACTGAAGTTGAAGGTGTCATTTGATCTTTAGACAAAGGTAGTTAGAGGATTATTTTACAGTTCCAGCACAGAAAGCAGTAGCAGCTTCCTTTTTATTAAGGCTCGGTTCTGTATTATCTTAAATCCTGAAAAACTTTACTGACAAAATCCCACAGTGAAAATGAGATGAAATGGACTGGGTTGGGATAATTTGCTCTGATTGAAGGAATTGTCCTTTTTCCTCATCTCCCTTCAGATTTTGAAGGGCTTTTTCTGAGTTCATCCTGTCCTTTGTCCATGTTTTCAGCCAATAATTTTCTCATAGTTTGTGTCCACATATAACTTGTTTTATTGGGTTTTATTTTTTGGCTATGGACTATATACTTTCATTTTACAGATAGTAAAGATGCCAGATTGCTGTTTCTGAGTATTAAATTAACCAAATTTTGAAGTGCAATATGCCATGAAGAACTTAGCTGTAGGAAATCAGTGTTGTTTTAGGAAGGAAACAGATGAAGTCCCAATTCTTATTGTAGATAAGCTAGTGCAAAAGAAGTGTGAAAATATGTGCCTGATGAAAACCCCTAAAAGAGGTGGGGACCTTATGCAAAATTTATGGTCTTTATATCAATATAAACGTAAAAGCAAAACTTAATAATGAACACTTATTTGAGCAGACCAAAGGATATCTTCATCCAGTGCTTAAGAAAGTTGATCTCAAACTTCCTTCCCTTTCATGTCTTGTTCTAGACCCCTACTTTTCACCTTACATTGGTTATAATACATAATTCATACAATATTGCTTGGAAAAAGGTTTTGGTTTGGTGTTTTTTCTTATAATGCTGAGAAAGTAGAAACATGTCTTACAACTCTGTGTTGACCAATTACACAAATAACTTTTTCTCTGACTTTCTATATTAGGAATAAATATCCAGATCATGTATACATTTTAATTATTATTGTTTGATTAACCACTGAGAAGAAATATTAATAAATACAAAAGAAACCCAAAGCCAATTATTATTTTGCCACCTGAACACATGGCTATTAAAAAAACACCCCATAAAACAAGCAACCTCCTGCCCACTCCCAGAATAACCAAACCCACACCCCAATCCTCCTCAGCTTCCTGAATGAGGAAGGACTTTTTTAGCAGTTTCACCCTGTGGACATAATGAGTGTAACTGCGGTGAGTTGTGATGAAGTGAAAGGAAGAAGTTTTACTGGTACGCCTCTGGAGTTCCACAGATTGAAGGACTTGGTGTCCATTGATCTGTTGTCAGAACAAAGTTAGACTGATTAGGTTACAAAGGGAAAACCTGATTCATTCATATCTGGCAAACACTGTCATATAACTAAGATGTCTTTCAGTCCTTGGTATTCACATCACATGAAGAAGAAATTATACTGACGCTTTGTAATTAACTTTATAGCAAAATGTAATAGGCAACCATTGAAAGCTTGGTTACCTTTGGAGGAGAAAAATTAAGAGAATATAATACAGGCTATTAAAGTTAGAGCAGGACAGAGAACATAAACTTCTTTGCTGTCTGAATGTTCTGATGAGTCTGAGATTATATTAATGAGGAAAAGAAGTTAATATTTCTTCTGAAGTTTAGTTGTGCTTTAACTGATGTGCTTATTGTCTGACACCAAGTCCATCTGCTGCACAAAAGCAGCATTCGTATTATTGAGCTCTCTTTGCTCTCAAAACAGACCAGTTTTACCCAAACTGACCAATGCACCTTGCATGGAAGATTTTTAGGACCATGACAGTTTGGCACGTCAAAAATCATGCTATGGACTCTTTTATCTGTTCCTCAGCGCTGTTAATCTCACAAGTGTAGATGCAGACTACATGTGCAAAGAAAATCTATACCATAGCCCAGCTGTCTCTGAATTAACAAGATATGATGCTCCCCATGTATGCCTTCATTCCCTGGGCCAGTGCAGGAAGGGAAAAGGTACCCCATGAACAATGATGAACAATTTTGCAGGAGATCTCCCACTAACAGGAAATAATGTGTGCAGTAAGGGCACTTACTGCATAACACACCAAGATTCTACTCAAGACTTTTCCCCAAGAAGGACTTTTCACAAAGGCAGAACAATAATGATGGATATTATATAAATTCAAAGAATTTATTTAATGCTTTCTATGCCTTGTTATCATTTGCCTGTTTTTAATTGCCCAGACTGGAAAGTGGGGGGAATCAGCTTTGTTTTTTATTCATCATGATAATATCATTATAAAATAGCATCTGATATTGGCTTAAGACAAAAAAGTAGAAATATGATGTGTTGTTTTGAAATTCTTTACTTAAAAATGTTGCACCTAAAAAAGCTTGTTTGCAACAACTTTATATGAGTCTTTAATGAAGTTATTAGTGTCACAAGGATATTTCTATGTTAGTAAGATTAGATTTCTAAATTGGTCTTTTGTTTAATTTTTGTGGAGGCCTTATCAAATAAATAAATAAAAAGCAAAATAAATGTATAAATGCAGGGCAAAAAGCATTAAACTATGAAAGAATAAATCTTTTAAGATTTTTCTAACCCAGGGTTCACCTGCCAGAAATCATGTTGACAGTAATTACATTACTGATTCAAAATAATGAGATGGATTCTAAATCATCACTAACAAAGTTATGATAATTAACTACTGAGATGTTGAGAATAATAAGCCTTCTTGACACCTTCATTATATTTGGGCTCCTTGAAAATGGAATCTGAGGAGAAAAAAAAAATCATTAAAAGAAATACAAAGTAATAGAGTTGCTCTAATCTAGCTTTAACTTTCTAATTAGGTTTTAAAATCATCACTGTAATACAATACTTTTATGAAAATACTTTTCATAAAAAGGTAGGTGATATTTCCCTGAAAAGCAAAAGTCTTTATAAGCAATATACATATTATTACAGAAATGGCACAGTGAAGGTACCATAGCTGCCTATTAGAATAAAATAATGAAAGTTAAGTGTCACATCAAGGCTATTTAGATATTTTTGATTAAAAATACTACACTTTTTTTGTTTGTTTCATAACTGTGTCATTTTCAGCAGTTTTTTAAGAGCCTGAATATACTTTTTTTCAGGCATTATGCATCTAAAAGCATAACAGACCATTCTTTTCCTCCGTATAAAATGATTTTGGTTTGAGTTGCTAGTCAGCAAGTATTCCTGAGGCAACCTTTTTGTTGATTTGTTATAAGGAAATATATAAAATATATAAAATGGAGAAGGGCCTAAATTAAAACTGTGGGTATTAAGATGTGTGAGTGTTTTGATGATAACCCTGGAGGAGGAGCTGAATGTTGAAGGTAAAACCAGCTTTTACATTGAACTATGCCGAACTTGTGTGATTAAGCACTCCATCGAATGTTATTGTGCTGAGGATACTGTGTCAATTAATGATTTATTTTTTTTTTATCTGAGGTTAAATAAAAATGCTACTTCTGTTTCTTTGCTAATTAATCTATACCCAAGAGAGATGATCTATTTTAATAGCTATTTCCAGAAGACAATGTTTGTTTTGCTTCGCCATACAGTTAACAAATAGCCTTTCTGCTTTTCTCTCTCTCTTAGGGCACATTCACAAAAAGATAATGCATGTCTACAAATTATTTGGCAGCTGGTGGTAGAATATAAATCCATTAAATTAAAACACAGCTCACCGATAATTTTTTTTCTAAATTATGCTATAAAAGGAGTAATGGTTTGCGAGGCAGGGGTTTTGCTCACAAACAGTTAAGGGCTATGAGGATGGTAGTAGTCTGTGTTCAAGGCCTTAACTGCACACAGACAAATGGTTCTCTTTAGTTCTGCTTCACAACAGGAAGCCATTTTTATAAAATGAATGTGCCCAGGGTAAAACATTCTGAATCTCAGCAAACTGATTTGTGAAGACATAAAGCTACCTTAGACCCAGTGGAAATTTAAGAGATTATTCAGGGAAAGCTGGTGCAGACATCAGGCAGTGGTTCTGAGCAAAAAATATAAGGGGTGTTTTCAACGAAGACGTAGAATTTTTTTTTCGATAATGACACAGTTTTGACATCTGTGATGCTTTTGGGTTGTCATGCACTGTGCCAGAAAACTTTCAGGTTTCCCAACAAGAAAGGAGAGAAATACAGACTTACAAAATAAAAAAAACCCATAAGAATTGAAATGGACACAAATTAATTTAAAATATGTTTCAACACACTATAGTTACACTATAGTTAGGAAAATACAGTTTACACACGCAGGTAAGCTCATTGAAATACTTAGACGTTGACAGAATTAGAAACAATGGATTTGCTGAAATACTTGTTTCAGCTTTCGAACAATGTTTGTCTTAAATGATAATATTTGCTTTTGTTGATTTTAAGCAGCTACTGACCTTGTCGAAAACTTAGGTAACAGAAATTCATATAGTTCCTCCCAAAAACATAAAAAATATATCAGTTATTTTAAAATATACATGAATACAGTACAAAGTGAATGCACATTCAGAACACTTCAGGATTGTACACTTCAGGGTTTTCTAATTTGTGGTCTTGTTTCAACACATTGTGAAGAAAGTGCCATGATCCATCACCTCCCTCGCCCTGCCCTACATGTAATCTCTTTCCAAATTTCAAATGTAGGAACATTTCAACTGCCCTTGGTAAGTTCTTTTCTTATGATGTCTGGCTCTAATTACAATGAAGGAATTGCAGAATGCATTTCTAATGATATCTAATTTAATTGGATTTTTGGCAAACAATTTAAATCTCTAGTTTTGTATTCTGGAGAAAAAAAACCCAAAACAAACAACAAAAGGTGGGTGGGTGGTGAGTGATGCATGTCAGACTCTAGGCAGTTTACACAGTACCGTTGTTAGGCCCTGTGCTTGTAATGTTTCATAGTTGATACTGTCCCAAAATACTTCATATGGAAATTATGTCATATAACAATAACATCAGAAAGTAATGAAGGATACTAGTCATGTAGCATATTTATGTTGCTAAAGCTTTTATCTCTCTTTGTACTGCAGAAAGTGCAAAGAAAGATCTGAACAAAGGGAACATTAACGCACCTACTTTGGTTGCAGTTTGACACACACAGTTTAAAAAGATTATTGGAGGCATCTTCAAAAGTAAAATTAAAAGCTGATGGATAATGCAGCAAGCAGGTTTTGACCATAGACTTATAGACTCATGGACTCATAGACTCATAGAATTGTTTAGATTGGAAAAGACCTTTAAGATCATTGAGTCCAACCATTTGCACTGCCAAGTCCACCACTAAACCATGTCTCTAAGTGCCACATTACATGTCTTTTACATACCTCCAGGGATAGTGACTCAACCATTTCTTCAGGCACCATGAACTGGTGTATGTCTGAGAAGAAAGACAAGAAAATAATTTTGCATGCAGAAAGCAACTGTCTCATCTGAAACTTCTAACAAAGCACAGAACCCTCAATCTGAGCATAAAATGCTACAAGCCATCTACATACATATGGAAGTTTTACTTTTCTTATACAGTATTTGCAGAGAAATAAGAAGACCTGTCTGTGTGATGACTCCTACTACATCCTGAGTTTCTTAGAAAAGCAGCTGAGGAGTGGAGTCTGAAAGGGAGTAGCTTTGGGAGCGGATATTGTCTTCACATTCATACTTGTTCTAACTTGAAACTTAATGCTGGTAATAGTTTACTTTGACAGAGCTTTATTTACAGTAAGAATTTGTGACAAGCGGACTGCACAGTCAGATTGGGTCCCAGGAGTGCACTAGACTGACAGTGGGTTAGAAATAAACCTTTTATTAATTTATTGTGCTGACCTCTTCCCTTGTTTACTTGCTCAAAGCAGGATTTCCTCTCAGCTCTGCAGTTTAATGAAGCTTCAACAGCACTAGTGCTCACTAGCACTGCTGAATTAACAAATGGGGCAATATTAGCATAAAGCATAGGATGACATACTTGAAAATCAGTAGTAGACAATAAAATATTGAAAACGAGCTTTAGAATCATGTTTTCTACTTTGACCACAAGGAAACCTTTGTCTTTAGGAGAAAAATAAACATTTTAGGAAAAAAAAAAAAAAAAAAAGCCCCCAAACTAAAGCAAAAAGTATAAAAAAAGCCTCAACAAATACCCAACAAGCAGACAATTCAAAACCTGTTTCATCAGGAACAGTTCCCGAACAAAAGACGGTTAGATAAACCCAATATGGAAAGCATTGCTGCACAGAACATTAGACATCTTTCTCCAGGTTCCCTTTAATATAAAAGGAAGACTCCTGGACAAAAGGCATATGCTAATGATCCAAAGGTTTCTGGTAGTGGCAAGGGACCGTTATCACTGATTAGAAGCAATGTCTGAGGCTGAGAGACAGAAATGTACACAGTTAATCAGGATTTAATACTGTAATGCAGTTTCTAGAAGAGGCTGTGCACCATTTGACTGGCTCAGCAGCATAACTGATGCACTGGTACATCCAATACAAGCTCTGTTTAGAACATATCAGACAACTGTCAGTGACGGATAGCTGTTTCAGTAGCTTCATAGCGCAAAGACAAACAACAGAGCTTCATGTATATTAATCCCCTTAGCAAAAGCAATGCTGGCATCAAAAGATGGCACGATCACCAGAATAGAGGACAGCAAATCCATCAGATGGTTGTAGTGAAGTCAGATTAATAGGAAAGAAAACAGAAGATCTGCCAGATGATGTATGAAGTGGGGAAAAAATGAGATAGATCTCTAATGGTATCAAAGATATCAAGATTTAATATTGATTTACTGTCAAATGATGTACACGTTTCTTGCAGTGTTTTGTACTTAAATGGGTATTTCTGAGCCCAACCCATTTTACAAATAAACACTTATTTTTCAAATACACCATAGGTGTGATCCTGCTTCTAGTCAAAAAATTTATGTTTAATGGCCTCACATGAACATGACAGTGCCTCATTTATTGAAGTTCAATAAAGACAGAAACTTAAAATGAAACTAGCAGAAGATAACTTCAAAACAAGCAAAATAAAGCAGCTATTGTCTCTGTAGGTAAGGCAAGGAACTCCTTCCTGCAGGACATTGTGGGTGCTATATGTTTTCAAGACTTCAAAAGGCAGCTTAACAAGTTTGCCGAAGAAAATCTATGGCAGATGTCTAATTACAAGAACATGATCTGTGATTTAAGCAATCTTTGAACTGCAGGTGAATGTAACCCAGGATGCTGCTGCAGACAAGTATTGCTACCTCCTGCTTGGTTCCTAATGTCTTCTGCAAGTTTCTGCTATTTGTTATTATCAAAGACTGGATACAAAGATGTTTGATAGGCTTTTCATCTGATGTAATGAAGCTGGTTTTAAGTTCCTCTATAACATAAATGATAACCTTCCGAAATATAACAATACCCTAAGACACAATCAATGAAGTCTGTAGCAGACAAAAAACATTCCTATTTGTAATAAGGGTGGGGATTTCTGAAATAATTTTCTAAAGTACTGAGGACTTTCAATAGTTAAGACCACAGCAGTTAACCCAACAAATTAAATGTTTCATTATGGATTATAACTGCAACAGCATAAAGCCCCTGCTTGTTAATACTGTAACTAAGGATTATCTTTCACAGCCACAGGTTTGGTAGAGAAGTGATTCAGAGGAGGGCCACGAGGATGATCAGGGGGCTGGAGCACCTCCCATATGAAGATAGGCTGAGGAAGTTGGGGCTGTTCAGCCTGGAGAAGAGAAGGCTGCATGGAGACCTCATAGCAGCCTTCCAGTATCTGAAGGGGAGATATAGGGTCACTGGGGATGGACTCTTCATTAGGGACTGTAGTGAAAGGACAAGAAGAAATGGATTTTAACTTGAGCAGAGGAAGTTCAGGTTAGATATAAGGAAGAAGTTCTTTACTGTGAGGGTGATAAGGCACTGGAATGGGTTGCCCAAAGAATTAGTAAATGTTCTATCCCTGGCAGTGTTCAAGAACAGGTTGGACAGAGTCTTGGGCAACATTGTCTAGTGCGAGGTGTCCCTGCCCATGGCAAGGGGGTTGGATGATCTTAAGGTCCTTTCTAACCTTTTCCAACCATTCTTTGATTCTATGATTCTATGATCTTATCATACAATTAACTGTGTTGTGCATTGAAGGACAAGAGAAAATCTGGCAGTGAATGTCTGTAGGAGAGAAAAAGAATAAGGGTTTTCCAGGGCAGAGATCATAATTCTACAGAGATTATTTTGATAATGATTCTCAGGTGACGGTAAGAGCAGAGCCTGTGCTTTTTCCCCAGTGATAGGCCAAAAAAAAAACCAGATTCAGTTTTTCCCCTTGTTTCCTCTTCTATAAAGGAAGGATATCTTCCTTTGAAAAAAGTCAGCACTGGTTGATTTTCTGGTGGTGGCTTGATGCTTAGATTACCTGAAGGAAGTATTACCTCAGACGTAGTAGCATACCAACTGGCATAGCATCAGTTACTCTGCTTGCAACCAAAGAAACACTTGCTATACTAGTTGTTTCTACTGAGAGAGGCTCCTACCCTTACAGCTGATGTACCATAATGTGAACATCTGAATTTACTCTTTCCTGATATTTTAGTAATTGCTATCTTATGTTTGATAAATCTTGTACAAGCTGTGAGACCTTGAATTAAGAAGCAAGTAGAATTATAAGAATATATTTGACTGTAATTAATTCTCCAGCTGACTCTGTGTTGCTCTATGACCAATCATGCATTCTAACCAGACGGCTGCCAGAGCCATATGTCATATCATTTGGGTTCATTTTCCTTAACTGATCATAATACTAAGTTATAAGTACCTGCTGTAGGTGATGTTGAGGATAGAGTGTCCTATAACATAAAGTATTGCCCTTCATTGTTGACTGAGAGGACATGTGGCCTAGAATCACCTGTCTTGGTTTGGTGTGCCAAGAAATCTCAGCATATTGTTTTAAAATTACACTTTCTAACCCTTTTATTTAAATAGAAATTCAAATGGAAAATGGAACTGCATCCTTCACTTATCTTTGAAAGCTTAATAATCAAGACAACTAGTAGTATTTATGTCACACCTTTCTGTTCAAAGCCATCAGAACAGTACCATAATTCAAGCCAAGGACTCTACTTTCTTCCCTAGACTAATAGCACCATGTAGAGTGCATAGGATTTCAGATAATCCATGGTATCTATACAGTATTTGGTAATCTGATTCATATTTCTGAGATGTAATTTCTTTCTCATACTTATTTTTCTGTTTCTTAGTATGACATCCACCCACAGGCTTTCCCATAGCAGTTCTGTGTCTTTGAAAACAGGAACTGAAAAGAGGTAACTGTATCTGTTCAATCAGTTGTATGGGGTATATATAATTGAGAAAGGAGAAGGCATTTTTGGACTGTTCAAAATGTTCTTGACAGTATGGAGCTCAAACAACTATTTTTAATTTAGTTTTTCTGCACTATGGATGCACCAAAGAACTTAACATGGATACTATAGAGATGATGTTATCACTTCAGGATTTTGGTAACAGAAACGTATATTCTGGGTAGGCTACATAGATCTTCCATGTCCTCCTGTGGAAGGAATCTTTCTGTGACTGTTTTCTCTGATGAGGCATCCCCTATCTGTCTATCAGTGTAACTAGCTTTGTGATGCAAGGAATGAAAGCAAAATGGCATTAAAGAAGTTCTTATAATAACCCCTTGTATCTCTGTGCATTGTCTTTATCGATTCATAACTTAATCATAATGATTTCAGGTAGTAATTAATCCAAGCACATCAATTTGCTTGACATTTTGTCCGAATTAATCTTCGTTTTTATATTTATTAATGTACTTTAGAAGAACTATTGATACTGTTTCCAACATGTGAGGTGAATTCAGTTGGTTACTGATAGCAACTGCTCATACCATACCATAATACATCAGCAGAAGAGCACAACTAGGAGGGCTAGAGTGAGATATAAGAAGACATAAAAGATGTTGCTCTTTCTGAAGTTTCTTTGTATGCATAGAATATAGGCTTTTGGTTTGACACATTATAAATACAACACTGGGAATATTCAGACATGGTGTTTGGTTTACATCCATTTGTGATGAAAAATGGAAAAGCAAATTCAACCAAAAAAGAAATCAAGTGGCATATTCTGCTGTCCTGTGAGACAGGCGAACGTGAGTACTGTATTTTTTTTATTATAGACACAAACAAACCAATAAATGAATTATTTGAGTCTTAGAAGTGTTACAGATGGCACTGTAATTCCTTAGACACCTAATATAGTTTTAGGCATGGCAGACGGTAAATATTGAGTGTCCGTACTGGCTCTGCACAATTAATCTTATTGGTCTGTTTAAATTAAAAGTAGTTCTAGAGTCCTCCTCACATCACTCAGCCATTTGATTACAAAAGATAGAAAGCATGTATTTATATAGAGATGAATATAGAACACTAAACTTGTGAAGAATAATAGACAGTGAGGGGATATTTGTCATATGCAGCTTAAGGTCCCTGTCCTGTAAAATAAAAGATGCTTCAGCAGGAGAGGCAGTGCAGTTATGAAAAAGCATTAGGAGAACACATAATGTGGGCAAAAAAAGTGGTTTTGAAAGTATTTTACTCTGTGGGAAACATTGCAATGGAGATGATGGCCATATTACAGCTCCGAACTTGCCATGAGGGAAAGATGGCAAGAAAAATTCAATGCGATTAAGGAATGACTTCCCAAATCTTGCTTGGTCCATGAGAAAGAAAAGGACTTTTTTCTTTTTGCATTAAATAAAATGCGTAGATATGGATCTATATAGTAAATTATTTGCTCATCAAGCAAGAAGAAGTAATAAACTACTCTGCAGGTGAATTTATTATTCTGTATCATGGCTTCAGCTGTTATTCACATGTCAGAAATATTTTCAACCTGTAGTCTATAATTAGTAGAATTAAAATGTAATCAAAACCCCTACCAAACCCCCCACAACTACAGGATTTGCATATTTAATTGAAGCATACATATTTAGTGGGACAATGATTTGATCAGCAACAGGAGGAAATTAATATTAGACTCAGGATACGTAACATAATTGTGATGCTTAACTGAGAGTCTTTAAAGCAAAATTGTGGCTGTAGCAATGTCAGTAGAGCTTGCCTCTTGACTGGTTTAGTTCTAGATAAAAACTAGTGCTTAAGCCCTTCTTTAGAAATGATAACTTCACAGATTGCTTCTTTAACATCCAATTTAGCCTACATGGCTTGCCATGAAGTTAAAAGTCAAGGATCCTAGATATTTTTATGCTATATACTAATTGCAGTATACTGAGGGAAATTTGATACATTTGCTTTTGTGAGGCTGAGAATGTTCATGGGCAATGGTGCAGGTGTCATGGCTTAAGCCCAGCCCTTAACTCAGAACAACACAGTCTCTCTTGCACTCCCCCTTTTTTTCCTGCCCTGTTCCAGGAGGGATGGGGAGGAGAATCAAAAGAATGTAACTCCCATGGGTTGAGATAAGAACAGTCCAGTAACTAAGGTATAACACAAACCACTACTGCTGACACCAATAATAATAACGATAAGAGAAATAACAAGAGGAGAGAATACAACCACTCATCACCCGCTGACCGATACCCACCCCACCCCAAGCAGTGATCTGGGCCTTCCAGGTAACTCCCCCCTGTTTACATCCTGGGCATGACGTGCTGTGGTATGGAGTACCCCATTGGCTAGTTTGGGTCAGGTGTCCTCTCTTTGCTTCGTCCCAGCTTCCTGTGCTCCTCCTCACTGGCAGAGCATGAGACTGAAAAGTCTTTGATAGAGAAAACATTACTTAGCAACAACTGAAAACATGGGTGTTATCAGCATTGTTCCCAGACCAAAAGTCAAAAAAGCAGCACTGCACCAGCTACTAAGAAGGAGAAAAATGACTGCTACAGCTGAACCCAGGACAGTATCCATCCCTTATTCCATACCATTCATGTCATGCTCAGATTCCATTTTTTTTCAATATACCATAGCTTCTTGTCTCATATGTACATACCCACACACACAAAAAGGGAGAGATATCATTCCTTAGTCCATGGACCATCCCTATAAAGTTTGCTGAATCCATCCAGTCCATGATGTCAGGCTCCATCTCTTGTAACAGTCTTTCAGGGCAGAGGAGATGGTGCATAGTGCTGCATTGGCGCCTGCTCCAAGTAGTCATTGCCATCAACGCCATCACTGCTGGAATCACCTCCCTGTCAACATGAAATTAGTCATGAATGGCTGTTCAAATGTTTAAAATTTCTATGCTATATGAAATGTTTTCAAAATGACATACAGATAGAGATCTGTCCAAACAGCCTTGTGGACAGGCTGGTGGGTTTTCAAGTTTCCTGTAATATAACAAAGTTCTTAAATCCTGGTGAATAACAACAATGGTCCCCATGACTTCCCCTCTGTGCTGACTGTGTCTTCTGTAGATGCTTACAGTGTCTGTAAGGACTGCTGAGGTGGAGAAAACCCTACCCTATGACTTGAGTCTTTAGAAAGGAAAATTTTTTGGGTTGTTGAGCGCCATTATGTTGTACAGAGTTGCAAACATGCACAGGGAGAAAAATTTGAAATCATTATATACTTCATGGTAAAAAAAGCACTAGTAGATACCCAGTTACATGACTGCATAGCAAGCTTAAAGCAGATAGAAGGAAATACTTTTTCACACAAAAGTCATAACTGTGGATTTATTTCAAGCCCAAATACAAACCTGATCACAGGAAAGCCCTACTACTTTGGATTATTGGAATTAGTACTAGCAGGTATATCAGGAAAAAAAGTTTATTCTTACTCTTGAGTCCTTTTATGTTCATGTATAAATTTATGATCACTAAGAATAACCAACCTGTGACAATAAAGTTCATTGCACTTTCTTGCAACACAGTGTATTTTTTATATGACATTGGTTCAGTTTAATGTTAGGTTGTATGATAAAAGGCTTGTGTCCATACACAGAAAGGAGCATCAAGGCACATCAGCAAGTAGGGACACCCAGCCAAAGGGTCCCAGTGCTGGCCTAGAGGAGCCACTAGCCTTGTGTTGGGGATGGCACCCATTACTTGGAGTCAATCAAGTAGGTGTTCATAGGAGGGCGTCACACCCTAGGGGTGTAGGATGCATCCTACAGGACATTATAGGATGTTTAGGGGAGGAATAAAAGGTGTAGAAGGGGAGGCAGAGAGGGATGAAGACAGTTTTTGGGGGAAGAAGCTTGTTGTGTGTAAGCAGGTTGCTTGTCGGTACATCTGTGTGGCCATGTCCTGCACCTGATCAGCACTATCTGTCTTTTTTTATTGTTAAACTCAATTTCTAACTTTCCCCTGAGTGAGGGACCCTCTAATCTGTGTGCATGGGATTACACCATGGCCATAGAAAACTGATGTCTGGTGCCAGCACTTGACCAACTGCCTCCAACAGGAGGGGTGACCATGTATTATCAGGTCCACATGCCTGTGATGCCAGCAAATATAGATACTAGCATGTGTCTGTGAATTCAGCCAATCTAGATACCCGCGTGTGACTGTATTGTGTAACTACTTGTCAGTTTGCAATGTCTAGTGAATATCAGGCAGAACTAGCCAGTGAGTAGCTTGGTATCGTGGTTTAAGCCCAACTGTAACTAAGAATGATGCAGTATCTCTCTCACTCCCACCCCTCCACCACCCCACCCCCCGCTCTCACTCCCTGAGGGATGGGGAGGAGAATCGAAAGAATGTAACTCCTGCAAGTTGAGATTAGAACAGTCCAGTAACTAAGGTATAACACAAAACCACTGCTGCTACCATCAGTAATAATAATGATAAGAGAAATAACAAGGGAAGAGAATACAACTGCTCACCACCCGCCGACTGATACTCAGCCCTACCAAGATGCGATCTAGCCCTTCCAGGTAACTGCCCCCAGTTTACATCATGGGCATGATGTGCTGTGGTATGGAATACCTCTTTAGTTAGTTTGGGTCAGGTGTCGTTTCTCTGCTTCCTCCCTGCTTCCCCTCCTCCCTGGCAGATCATGAGACTCAGAAAGTCCTTGGTCAGACTAAACATTGCTGAGCAGCAACTAAAAACATCGGTGTTATCAGCATTGTTCCCAGGCTGAAAGTCAAAATCACAGCACTGCACCAGCTACTAAGAAGGAGAAAAATGACTGCTACTGCTGAACCCAGGACATGTGCTGAGACATGTC
>WYDI02003646.1:0-32104 GCA_009867235.2 Psittacus erithacus
CCTCCTCCCTGGCAGAGCATGAGGCTCAGAAAGTCCTTGGTCAGTCTAAACATTACTGAGCAGCAGCTAAAAACATCAGTGTTATCAGCGCTGTTCCCAGACCAAAAGTCAAAACCATAGCACTGCACCAGCTACTCAGAAGGAGGAAAAACGACTGCTACTGCTGAACCCAGGACAACTCCAAAACACTTTGCTTCAACAACAAAAAAAAAAAAGAAAAAAACCACCTATGTGTACAGATGCACATTTTACTTTGACGCATACAAATAATATGAGCACAATAAACACAAACACATATATACACAAAAAAATGCTTCCACATCATCACACATAAACAAATGCATACGTGTGCATACATAAGCACACGTATGCTATAAAAGAATGCAGGTTTATATTATGCATGCTGGAAGAGCTAAAACAGCATTTAAGAATTTATTTTTTTTTTAAACAGCCCTTGCATCCTAGCTTTTGACAGTCTGGGAAAAATTGATAAATGGCATTGAGAATTGAAGGAGCAGTATTCGCAGTCCAAGACAACTGTAAGACACGTTATCCTTCAGTTTCCCTTCCTAACAATGACTGAAGAAGCAAATACTGTTGCTAGTGGCATCAGATGAAATTCTTGTGTTGCTTTTCACCAGCTACTTCAGAATATGACTTCTGAAATACCCCATTCTCACAGTTATCTGACTATTTATTAGTAAGGATACAAATGTCACAACTTAAGTTCAAAGGAGATTTTCCTCGTATTAGTCTTACATGAGCATGGGAATTTCTTCTGATATTTTGTAACCTGTTTCAATTAATCATTAAAATTTTCAAATTAATAAAAAAAAAAAAATCACAAAATGCACACAACTGGCATAGAAGTTTTATTCATTTATTTTTTTCTTTTTCTCCCTAAGAAAACAGTAATATAAATCTTAATGTTTCTGCAATAGAGATCCAACTGTCAGTGCCACTTTCATCAGGTAAGAAAATGGGACAGAAAAGTCATACACAAACTGAAAACACACAAGTAGTCAATGCAATGCAGAAATACAAGTCAGGATTGCCAATTACGAGCTTGGGAAACAAACCACAGACTACTACTTCTGGCTAGATTGCCATCTTAAACATATAAAAGCCAAGTAATAAAAATACACTTGGAAAAAATTTATTTTGATTTTTTGCATTTATTTTAATTGAAAGGAGAAAAAAAAAAAAAAAAATCAACAATCCACAAAACCAAACCAGCCATAAAAGAAAAACAAAAAGAAGACTCAACCATTATGTTTATTCTTACATTCTTGAAAACAGTATTTCTATTAATACCTTAAGGCCAAAGGTATTAATTACTGATAAGCAAAAGGAAGAAATCCAAGATGTGAATTATTTGTTAATTGTTACTATCAGGAAGGCTAGCTTTTTTCTCACACTGTCTAGCAAAATGCCTGGTGAAAACAGTACTGTCAACCCCAGAACCTAACATTAGTGGGCTATAGATCATGGGGCTTCAGCATAAAACTCACAGAGCCAAGTTCAGCTGTCAAAGAATAAGCTAAGGCTAGTCAAGGCGCATTGACTTTCTGTTCACAAGCTTTCCTTGCAAGGGTAACGCAGGTGACACACAGCATTATTCTGACAGGCATTTATTTTATAACTGAGAAAAAAAGCCACGTTTTATTGAAAAAAAGGAAAACCATGAGCTTAAGGGGAGAGAATGAGCAATACAATTAGAAATTTGGGACAACAAAAGTGTTAAAAAAAACGATCTCTGCACCTTTATTGTCTTGGTGATGCACTACAGGTAACTAGGGCTCTTTCAAAAAACCAGCACAGTGGTACAACAAGCAGGCTGACAAGAATACTACTCTACGTTTTAAGACATGTTCTAGTACTGGGAATTCAGGGAAGAGAAATAACACTTCAAAGGATTAACTTGACATCTGGCCATATTTTCTGAGTTTTTTCTTTTAACTCTAAAGAGGTTATCACTCCTACCAGAATAGCTGAAAGCCATGAAACTGCCCTTTGGCTAAGCATATCCCCTATCCTTCGATGTCCTAGGAGATTTTTCCTCTCAATACAGGGAGGCACATACGAAATTCAAAATTACTAATGTGACATGCCATAATTGGGAATCCAGTTATTTCATTTGCTACCTGGAGCACAGGGTCAAATATGTAGACTCCAGGGCAGAATTACCCACTGGTTAGGTGATAAGGTCACAAACTGACCTATTAGATGGACTTGAAATTGAAGAGAGTGCCACACACCCCTGTGCCAAATGTAAATCAGCTGAAAGAATATTCTATTAAGTTTCTTCAAGCTTTCACCAGTGAATAAATCCTAAACCAAAGAACATGCACCAGTGGCAGCAGAGGCAACACCTGCCGGCAGAGAGCAGATGGGATCTAAATCCCATGTGAATGAAGATCCTTCTGAACCACAGATCAACAGGCAGCCACATCAACCCATGGCTATGCTCCGGAATAGGTGGGAAAGAGACTGAATTTAGAGGCCAGCACCAGAGGTGGTAGCAGAGGTCTGAAGGCATGAAGAGTGGAAGCATGCAAGAAGAGGTTAACAAAGGAAAGAATGGAAGAATTATTCTTACTGCCCACAGGCACAACCTGACACTGAACTGATCTTCAATTTATCACTGCCTTCTATGCCAGATGAGACTGGCTTAGAAATACCAGAGCAGACTCACTGGGCAGTGATCTAGTCAACAAAATTCTGGCATCTCATGCTGACAGCTGACCTTTTAGATGAACTATGCAAATCTTAAATAAAAATTATTATAGTCTTGCTTATAAAGACAACAGGTTTGCAATATAGATAATAATGATGAATATTGTTTACCAAATAGACCCAAATTACATTCATCTTACATTAAGATGCTTGTAGTAAAATCTATTTTTACAGAAAGACTATAATCAATTAAAGTTTTGCAGTATTCACAATGGGGTTTATTGATTTTTTACTGAACATACCCTGAAATAGATCCTTCAGTTCCATTTATGACAAAAATCTTGTGGGTTTTATAACATAACAATGAGATTGGCAACTGTCAGAAAATACATTAATAATTTTACCTACTTATGCATTCAACCCACTCCGTGTAGGCTAAAATATTTTGTGAATTAGCAAAAATATTCTCCTAAGGAGCTGGGATGGCAGCCTATTAAGTGATCTCATCCTCAGTATTAGCAAGACATAAAACCCACCAGCGACAGTCTGAAAAACCAGCATCCTCAAAATTTCCCTTATTGTTTTGATGGGGGAACAGTCTCCAGCACAACACCAAGTACTCTGGCAGTACAATTTTTGTGTTCAGGGTTGCAGCAACATATCTGATGCTGAAATAGCCCAGTTTTTCTGTCCGCCAGCTACCCAACTTACACATAGCAGCCAGCTAATTCACATTAAGATTTGGACCTACCTCACCTTCCAGAGTGTCTTCTGCACTATGAAATTGCTACGCAAACATAATAGATATCCTAACCAGACACTGACTAGCCACTGAAGTTTAGCAAATATCTCAAGTGAAGCTTGTATTTGTTCAGACATGATTCCTTCCAAACACATTACACTCGTGACTTCTGCCTAGGTGATATTCTCTACCTCAAGCCAGCTGAAGCACTAGCAGTAGTTAACTTTGCATAAGCCATGTTTTCTCCACTTGTAGATAATGTTAGCTGTGCAAGGCTATCTTTTAAGACTGTAGAGCAGTTTACCTTTACCCTACCTGAAATAGATCAAGTAACAAATCCCTCATCCCTGCATCCTACTTCACTCCTGCTTGATCAGACAAATTCCGTGTTGAAACTCCAGTAACACTGCCTGCACTCTGACACGTGCTGGGACAAGAGGCATCTAAACATTTCCTGCCTCCTAGCAGGAGACCATTTGGTTTAGCTCCTGTACCTTTTGTGGTAAGTGGGGGGCATTTCTGTTATACACGCATCTGTTAAACAAAAAGCAGTTCCTGCTGGTCATAGCAAAACCAGCAGCAACACTTGCTCTATAGAAAAGGAGACTAATGAGTAACGAGACACTGTTTTTAACAAGCTACCACTTAAGACTTCCCTGTTTTAGACAACATATGATTACAGAGGCCTGTATTTCACATTAAGATTTAACAGGAAAATTTGCTCTTTCCCTTTCCTGCCCTGTTTTTTGCTGCCACTCTAAAATAGAGTCCAGAATACATTAGCTGACAAAAGCTAAATTATGAACCAACCTAGTGTTTAAAAACAAAACCAGCTACCCAGCTTTTAGAAAGTGAAAATGCTCCTTTTAACAGACTTTTGATGCTTTATTAAGCAGCCCTATAGCTGGTTAGGAAACGCAGTAGTTTTCATCCTAAATTGAGTGAAGATTTCACATAATAGAGCATTTGAGGAGTGCTAAAATGCAAATTGGGACTCATGATAAAATGAAAAGCCCCCTAAAAAAGCGAGCTGAGTTCTAATCTACATTCAATATGTAGGTAGAGCATTAATTTCTTAAGCCAGAGTAAAGCAATGATCTACTATTGGACTTGTAAAGGAAGCACTAACAAAGGAGGAATGAATGAAGGGACACAATCATAAAACAGCATGGAAATGAGCCACTTGAGTATGTGGTTGTTTTCTGTTGTCTCATGAAAAGAGGTAGAACAACTGCTAACTGGCACTATCCACGTGTTTTTCTCACTTCTCTTATCCCTGTGGAAAGGGTTTTCTAAAATAGTCTTCCTCTCCGAAAGTATTATTGAGGGAAGATACAGTAGAAATTATAAACTTTTACTAATATATAACAGCAAAAATAGACATAATCAAATAATAAGCTGCAGTTTATCTTGCAGTATACCTGCATCCACTGTACATAGGTACCTTGTCTATCCAGAGAGCATTTGGTCACCCTCCCGAGAAGAAAAAGCATTCCATTGGGAAGAATATGCTGGGTTTTTTTGTTAACTGCTAGCACAGCTGGCTGTGACAATTAGAAATACAGCACGACACCCTCAAAACAATCTTCGTTTGCAATGTTAGTTAAGAGCTACAGGAAGCACAGTGAATCTACTGCAATCACAGACATTTGTACTTACCGTAGGTGCAGTGACTACTACTCTCTCTGTCACATGTATCTTCCCAAACCCAGCAAATCAACAGCTTCATCTGCCCCCCAAAAACGCTTTCCGCTTGTATCTCCCCCAACTAATCAGGAAAGAGAAGCATCCTGCTCCCAAGAGACACAGCTGAAAATAAGCGAGATGAAGGGAGAGGAATTTTCCTCTTCTCTTCAATAGCACCATTATCAAATTGCTTGATGCAAGAAATTACTCCCACCACTGAGCCATTATGTTTACTTAGCCAGAACCGAGAATGTGGAACAATTTAGTGACTCAGCAACAGAGGCAGCATTTTCCATGTGCACTGACTGCAGTGGTACGGGCAACACCTCATCACTTCACGTTGCTTGAGTCACAGAGCCTTCACCTACTGCTGGTGGCAAGTTCTTTGCCAGCAGAGAAATGTGGTCTGCACTACATATATTTATTAGCAAGAGTGTATCTGGGACAGGTATAAACAGCATTTCCATACTGGTAAAGAAATTTCTACTAATGGTAGCCAAATGCAACATGGTGTGGTAGACTGTAACTGACTTTTGGTACATGAGAAGCTGGAATAATATCATCTCTTGAAAAAGCACCAGCCACTGCCCTAACCAAAGCTGCATGAGGCACAAGGCCAAGCTGGAAACTCAGCAGAAAGCAGAAACAGGTTTGGCGGCACTGCTGCCTCTTACACATGCTTCAGGAGGCCACAGTTCCCACCTGCCAACTTCAGCGCTTGTACTACATATCAGAGTGTGCTGAATCCAGATCCAAAACACTCAGCTTTGACATTCAAATGAAAAGAGCCACATTTCATATACATGCTGCTTAACACTCACAAATCCTGTCACCCTGAGTTCATTCACATGGGGGTCTGAAATAAAATTCAAAACTGAGATGGCATCACTAGGTAGCCACCAAAACATAGTCCATGTTCACAGTTACTATTTCTGAGGCCCACAGGTATATGCAGACCTATGATGAGGGAAGGAAGGGAAGGACTGCTAACATTGACTAATAAAATGACAGAAAGACATACAAAGGTTATTTTCATACCAAGAACCTTTGATAAATGTAAAGCTTAGCATGTTGAGAGTGTAATGGCCAACTTGTCTCTCTTCCTGTTTTAACTTAAGCCTACTGCTTGCAGAACGCCATACACGGATGCAAGAAAAACCAGCTTCACTTCTCAACGATATGTTTACAAAGGGCAGACACCCAGAAAAGCAAACTAAGTACCAGAAGGTACTGAAGCACCAGGAAGTGCTGGTTGCACAAAATCAATAAAGTTGCAAGGTAAAGAAGAGTGACTCAAGACACTGAAATTAAGTGGCAAGAAAACCAAACCAAATTTGCTGAATGCAATCTCAGTTAACAGTGCATGGATTAGACTGAGAGCTCTAGTCAGTATTACAATGCAAATAGTAAGCAGATTCTTTGACTAAGAGCCAACTTCAATGTTATTTAGATACAAGAGCTGGAACACTTATGAACTAGCAAGTCATGTATTGCATTAAAGAACGAATCATGTATGAGTGGAAGAAACATTGTTTGAAAAGACATTAAAAGCACAGAATAACATCATACAAATTTGATTCAGGGCACTGGAACAAATACAGGCTGAGAAAAAAGAATGAAACTTATTCTTTCAGTACACCTCTCTGTAAGTCAGGTGACATAAGCATGTTTGACTTCATAGTAATCAGAAAAACTGATTACTGATTCATTCAACTGAAAAACTGACTCATTAATCAAACAAAACAAATGGATTCAGAAGCAGCTCATTTTTTAGGTCAGGTACAATTCCACCTTTCTGGTAATATCTTGGCAAAGCTGCCATATGCCTACAGGACTGCAGATCTTTCTCCAACCACAGCCAATGGCGCAAGTTGTATCGTTTCTATCACTAGCGTAATAACATTTCAAAACCAAAATCGTGTTTAAAGACTAAAGCCATACTGTTAAAGCTCATAAGTCTATGATGTAGTTCACCTTACTGAGTGAGAAAGCAGTAAATTAGCATGCCTGATTATACAAATAAGAGAGTTGACACTAAATATAGTACTGCAGGTCCAAGCATTCATTAGACCATGCTCCTACTACAGGTCTACTTCTGCTTGTTTTTAAGCCCTTACAAACATCTTCAAGTCACGAGAAAGTATTTTTTTATAAAAATAAAAATTATGTTTTCTGTTTCCTTGCTGTAGAATTTTAGGCTCACACAGATGTCCAAACGGTTGGGTTACATACCACATGCAACAGAGAACAGCACTGCCCAGTGAAAAACTACTTTGCCTGCTACTCCAACAGCTTGGCTGGGAGAAAGGCAGCACGCAGGCAGGCAAGCAGGGGAGCAAGTACAGAACCAACCAGAGATAGTGAGTACACCAGACAGCATTCATTTGTAAATACAAACCCACGCTCCTCAGATCCTACAAAACAATGAAATGAGAGAACTTAACCCCTTAGGTGGTGCTTTGAAATAAATATCTAATAATCTTCCCTATATTAACTGCTTTACTTAATATACTTACAAGAGGGATGCAAGGAAAGGGAAGAATGATAAAACAGGGTGGCAACCTTTTTCTTTTGTTTTGCTCATTGTTCAGTAAACATGGTTCACTTTTCTGGCTGAGTATTTAAAAATGATACCTCCCAAGAACAGAAATAAAATTCAATGCATCACCTTGCAACATTAAACAAACCAATCAGATCCAAACCAATGAAAGAAGGAAGGAAAAATATTTTTGCCATGGTTAAGCAAATAACATCTGTGCAATGTTAAATCATACACAAAAATAGGACTTAGGGCTTGAGTCACCTCAATTTTATTGCTTAGTCACAGCGTGTATGAAAGCAGTATTCATTCAGTACTGAACTTGCCTTAAAGCATTTAAGTTATTCCATGTGTCGCTATACTTTCTGTGATGAAATGGGAAGAAAAGCAGTGAATAGACACCTAGATTAGAACAGATTCATACACAGTTGTAAACTAAGTTCTAATAATCACCTTACTTACATTTTGCTTGATAGCCGGATAAATTATGAGCTTAACCAAGACTCACAGTTATGAAATTTAACCAAGACAAGTTGAAGAAAGTTTGAAAAATCTGTAGCACCCTTTCCCTACATTAGTATAGGCATGGCATTTTGTAGCAACAAATCACCTCTTGATACTGAGTTCCCTGAGAAAAAGAAACAAATGCAGTGCAGTAAGTTTCCTAACCCTTCTAACCAGTAGCACTTCTTACAATTATGAACACAACAGGTTTAAGAGAAGTTAAATTAATACATATATGACATGACTGCATTTGACACCAAGATGCATAGAACAGGAATTCACTAGCATAGCCAGGACACCTGAAAGCCACTATCACCTCTGTTGCTGGTCAGCAACAGCAGCTGCTCCACGATCTCGTCAAAACCTATTTCCATCCTCCTTAAGCACCCTGCCTTCTGTTCAGTGGGACCTGAGGCTGCTTCGAGCCGCAATCATCATGTGTAACTGAGTGCAGATCTCTGGGGCCCTGGTCTGTACTACAGCACTATTACAGGAAGCTTCACCTGACACCAAGTAGAAAATGCATGATGAACCAGGAGGATTATAAGCACGCATTATATGGCTTCCCGCTATACAGGTGTGAAAAATGTTTAGGAGATTCATCTGCCTGGGGCAGGAGGTGAGGATGAGAAAGAGATGCTGAACTAGATGACCTTTAAGGGTCCCTTCCAACTTCAACCATCCTATGATTCTGTTCTATGATCTCTCTGATCTCTCTTTTTTTTGTATTTTGGCCTAGTCATCCCAGACCCAACCTTTAAGCAACGAAGAGTAACAGGCATTTCTAGGGCATGGCTCACCTCATCTTCAGGAGAAGATTTTAAAAAGGTCAGACTAATCTTTGTCTAGTAGCACTCATTTCTCTCCACTGACTGTGAAGGGGATTCAACATGACTACCTCATATGCAGGCATACAAAATATGTGAGCAAATGCATTCTGCTTCTCAACTGCAGTATTAAATGAGCTTTTCAGAAGGCCACTTGTCCAGGAACCTACCAGAGGATATAAACAATCAGAAAGCAGGATGAGCTTGGAGTGCTGCTTTGTTTTGTTTTTCATTAAGTACATGCTACAATGTTTTTCTCTAGCAAATAAAGCTAATCGGTTACTTCAGTCTTGCCATGAAATGCATCAGTGTTTTGTCCCAGTGTGTCTATCTCAAAATGGACATGCTGGGAAGCCTGCATCTGTTAGCATATCAGTTTCCAAAATTTTCGTGGCAGGCAGGAAAAAAGACAACACACACAAAAATCTAGTAAGAAAATGTGATCTCACTTTCACAGGTCATGCTGCTGTCTGTCTGAAGACTGGGTTGTGCGTCAGCTGTCAGAGTGCTGAGGACCGCTTTCAGCAGGGCAGAGGTAATATATGGAACATGTGGATTCTTCCCTCATACCCCAGGTGAGATTTGTAACATGAATGTCTGTCCAAGACAGCTCAAAGTAACAACACAAGGTCTGTGAGGAGCAGTCATGCATATCATCTGTGACTGAGGACCACAACCTAGTTCAGTGAGAAACAAACTGCATGCTGTTGTCTGATCTTCTAGGACCCCAATGAATTCAATGAGCAACCCAGCAAAAGTCTATATAGACTGCCTGACAAGCAGCATACATGGGATTGGAATCCTTTTTTGTATACTGTCTAACAAGCAAAGAAAACTGACTCCCCCAAAAATACTGTCCATGATACAAAGGGAACATCTGGGACGGTCTTCTTTGCCATTTTAAAAATCTTTGCCCTCTCCACACAGCCCATTCAGTGCCTCAAATATATCTCTCCTGAGAAAAAGACATGAAGCTGGAGTTCCCAATGCTCAACATACTGTCTGGCTTCAGTCTGGTTTGCATAAAAAGCAACATCAAAGATCTGGCATCACAGTCTTCAAAAGTGGCTATCAAGCAGGCTTCAGAAGCTAAGGATACACTTGTGGAAGCCTGGTTAATAATTTATGAGTGTAATAGAGTTATATTTTTTCCAGTGTCAAAGCACTAGATAATGTTCCTCAGTTAAGCATTTCTCCTTACATATCATGCGCAGCAACTACAGTTTAATAGATGTCCTCAGGGAGTCTATAGGAATGATAAGAACAGCTTTAGCTTGGGACTATTGAAAGGTTAATAAGATTTAGCTATTCAATCACTGACTCAAAGCAAGGAGCTTTGGGATAGGTTTTGTTATTTTCCCCACATTTACTAGTATACCAGCTTGCTGTTGAACAAAGCTCATGCTCTTCAGCCTAGCAGGCACTCTCAAAAGGATTCATGCATGTACCTTGTCTGGGGCAGACTACCTTATCTTCCAAGAAAAATCTGGAAAAAAATGCCTCCCCAGTCCATTGGCATTGAAACACCACTCACCAATAAACCTTTCCATTTATAGATTACTGAGTACTGGTAACTGTTTGGGTCCCCTCAGAGACTGCAGAGGAAGAACCTGTCAGAACTGGAAGCCTGACAGAACAACAGGCATCCCTTGTTTTAAAAAAGTGCATGATTTTGACTCTATCTACATCACATCTTTATCCTTTCCTCTATCATTATTGAAAATCAGCATGCTCACACTTCTTTTTTTCTTTTATTAAAAGCTGCTAAAGTAATCTTTCCAGAAACCAGAATAAAGAATAAACAAAACAGATCTTGACAAAAGCACACTCTCTGATCATCCTAAATTAATGTTGTGTAGTAACTCCTGCCTTTACCACTTGTGTCTATCAGTACTATCCTAACCCTCAGCAACTAAGCTTGCATGTGTGCACAAAACCCCTAAGCAATTGTTGCTATGTTGCAAAGGTTACGCCTGGGATTCTTCAAGAAACAAAACAAAACCCCATAAGCCATGAAATCTAAAGCACAGCCTTTAATGCTAAACCAGACTTGCAACTGTGTAACACCTTAAAAACATGCCAACTGCCATTTGCCAATAGGAGAAAAATTTAAAACTATACAACCACAAATGTTATTTTCCACAGGACTCCTGTTCCATCCAAGACACAGGAAAGGTAACAGCAAGGCAGCTGCCCAAAATGTCTTCCAAGTTTCACCATTCAGCATATATCCCATGCCTCATTTGTGGCACATTTTCTCATGACTGAATACAGAATTAATAGATTTCACTTTTTCTGTCATACCTGCACACATATATAAACACTGATCTATATGGTATTTTTGATGTATTCTTCAATTTTAGATAGAAAAACAAAATCTTGTAAGTTAATGACAGGACAGGAAGGGAAACATATTGGTAATTTAATGTATCTTGGTTGCTGGACCATCCAGTTACAAAGAACCTGATTTTTCAAGTATATCAAGCACCCATAACTCCATATGATTTTAAAGAAATTTATGGACTCACAGCACCTTTGAGTGTCAGGCCATTAAGCACAAAATACTTCACCTTGTTACAGACAACCCTTCACTGTACAACTGTAGAGCAATAGTTCTATTTAATATAAAGCTATAGTGATACAAGTAAAGTGATAAACTGGAAAACCAGTTACAAGCAACATGATTACATTCCTATATTCAAATTCAACAGAGCATCTAAAATTAACTGAAAATCTGAAATTGTTCTCTGCAACGTTTGTTTAAAAACAGCAGCGCTATTGTAAAACTGATCATTTCCAACAAAGGGATAGCAAGAGACACTAAGAGAGTCAGTCTCAGAAGCTAAATGGCCTTTCCAGCTGTCAGACAAAATCTTCTTGAAAGACATTAAGGAATTCATATCTCTATAAGCTTTTTGTCTCTTCTATAAGCTTTTTCTTTCAAAAAAAAAAAAAAGATGCAAAAGCGTAGCCAAAAATACCCCAAAAATACCCCAAAGTATTCTGTTTGGAAGTAGAAAATACAACCAGACACTAACAAATTAAATGAAATAGTTCTGTCTTTGCCACATACAATCTACTGAACAAAAAGCATAGCCTCACAAAGAACACACCTCAGGCTATTAAAAGCATATCAAAAAGATAAAATACTCTCCTCCAATCTGCAGGTATTGTATTTAGTAAGAGATTACTGAACTTCCTACTTTGACTGTTTTAAACTTAACCCAAAATCTACAGGCCAACCCCAACAGCAACAGAGGCTAGCCTGATCCCTTTTATCAACCTGCACTCTCTCTGTAAGGGTAATTTAACTTTAATTACTTGCTAAAAATAGTACCTGAAGACAACATTGTCTTCAGTACTTCAATCAATTACACAAAAAACTGCAAGATTTTACTTAAATAATATATTAGATCACCCTCAGAAATGCCAGTTCCTTCCCTTCTTAAATGATGCATCCTAGAAACTCTAAGTTACTTCTTAATAAATACATTTAGGAATCACAGCCTTTCTCTCTCCACTCTCTTGCCTCTTAAATTTATAAATAAACTACCTGGGGCAATATTGAATAGTCTCTTAAAAATGGAAGCACAGTACATTTCAAAACAATACAGGATGGCAGATGGAAGAACTTTCTAATTGAATTCAGTACTGTTTAGCAGCCTATTTGATCGTGCAGCTCTGCAGTGCAGCTATGCCAGTCCATAGGTCAAACACAGTATGAATTCAAACATTTGCAGAGACACCACAGGATGCAGAGCTTTTTCCATATAACATCCTCAGTAAGGTTTCCTGTCATAAGGAAGTGTGTGGTGTTCAAGCAGGGAACACCACTCTCCTAAACGACAACAACAAAATTTTAAGCTTTCCTAGAATCAAATTAGATCTTGGACACTGTCTTTGGTGTGCAGCAAGGGGAAAAGAAAAGGGGTGCAGATTGCAACATATTTTCCTATGACAAGTATCAATCTTTGGAGCACTGAATTTTATAACTGACACATGAAACTAACTTTGATATATTTTGGCCATGTTATGCAGTAAATTTGTCAAACTAATAAACAAATACACTTAAAGTTTAATTACACAACAGTAATGATGATTAACCTTTGGAAAGTGAGTGGATGGTCCATCTCTACTACATAGTTCAACATTGCGAGCAATACACCAAAGGGCTGAGTGCACGAGGACACTGAAGTTCAAGGAGCTGCAAAAATAAATGAAAAATTTGCAGGGCTGGTGTGCATGAAGAGTGGCAGTGATATATTTTTACTTTTTTCTTGCTACAATAGAATTTGAACGTCCCGCTGCCGCAATGGGCTATGGGTGCTACAGAAAACCTTAGGGAACAATGCTTTTTAGTTTCATGTGCACTGGTACAAAAAGTTATCCCAAGACGCACTCCATTATGTTCCTGAAAATCCAAACTGCAGTTAAGCCTCACATGCAAGGTTTATGCACTCACAATTCTTCCAGAATCACTTCAAAAAAAAAAAAATAAATCACAATTTCTGCATATAGCTTGAATGCAAACGCATATGAACTCCCACAAAAAGAAGTTGCTTCTTTATAGCTATGACTTAATTTCTCAACAGCAGCAATCTTTTTTGAGAGGGATTTTACCATCAAAGATGCAGACCTGTCAAATCTTATCTATAAGATTCATTCAACTCCCACCTTAGGCTCTCTTATTATTATGTCTCCTTCACAGCAACACAAGTGCTTTCCCTCAGTTTGGGAACTCTCATGAACAAATGTGGCTGGACAGCTCATCACACACCTGGCAAATGAGATAATAGAGGAGGATAAAATGTATTGAGCTGTACCACAACTTAGCATCTCTGCTGGTCATAACCCACTAGGAAGTCCAGTCCCCAGGTACAGTTTCCTTGTGCAGATCCAATCCTTCCAAATGACTGATGCACACAGGAAGCATCAATCTCATTCCTGAAGGCAGAGATATGTGTACCTGTGACATGACAACAGACAAGCCTGCACATCATGAGAAAGCAGAGGTTTGGAGATGGCCTGGGCAAAGGACACCTTGCATACATGTGAGCAAAATATGATTTGCTTCACCAGGCCAGACTAGCATCTTACTGGGATTGCAGGCAGATCAGGGAGAGGCTGTCTCTCTCTAGTCACCATGGAGCTGGATGGGAGATGATCTCAGCCATGGGATGTTTGTCAAAGTACAAGTTTAATAAAGACTCACTAGAGCTACTAAATACATAAAGACAGAAATTTCCCAAAGGCCAAATTTGGGCCTATTTAGGGGAATGGAAAGAAAAAAAAAAAAAGTACCATAAAATACAATAAATGCAAAATGAAAAACATCCTATGGGCAAGACATACTGGGCAACCTGATCTATAAGAATTACCAGTTATGCCACTTACAATACATCCAAATTAACTAATTTCATCCAAAAGTGTTTTGTAACAATGGTTAGAGGAAAAAAAACCAACTAATTGTCACCCTTACCACAAGGTAGGGTCTTTCAAGACTTCTCCATAAACATCTGTGTCATCCCTGAAGCAATGAAATTTATGTTTCTGGAATAGCTGAAACTATTTGCTTAGCAAAAAGAAGGAACACTACGCATCAAAACAAATAATTTATTTGATTACTTTCTTGTCTAAGTCCATAACTGTAAGCAGTTTAAAAGCTAATTGAATTGGTGGATAGAGAGAGCAAGGCACTGAAAGCTAAGACTAATACACTGGAGTATCAATATAGAAACAACTCCACTCAGAAGACTTCACAAAATTTAGAAAGCTTGCTTTGATTTTTAGACTTCTATCAGGTCTATTAATTGCCATAGTCCAGACACAAACTTCACTGAGGAAGCACGGGGCATTGGTTCCATTTAGTTATGGAGAACCACAGGGAGGAAAACGAAAGTATTATTTGGTATTTGCCCCATTCCTTCTGTTCTTTCGTAGTCAGCCTCATTGGACCTTTTCTGGCTTTTTTTTTTACCTAATGTGAGTTACTCTTATGCTTTGCTTTCAGTGAACATGAAGAACTGCACTAGCACAGGTCATGAAACCTCACTGCAAAATATCACAGTTAATGACTGTAAGCCTTAAATGCTATTCAGCTGTTTTCAGCTTGGCTGACTGCTCTCCTTGAGTAAGTGCATAAACTTTCTTCTTTTTTTTTGGTCACAGCTTCTTCTCCCCTCTGTGAGGCCTTCAGACACATACATTCTTGTGGTCTTTTAGTGTGGGGAAGGCGTAACAGTATTTTGATGAAGCAGTCACTCTGTCCTTAGTGCTATACTAGAATAAAAGAGTGAAAAACTACTGCAAGGTGGGGGGGGGCGGGGGTGTGGAAAAGGGACTTTAAGGGTGAAATAATTAGAACTGTGAAAAACTATCTGGTTTTGTTAGAGCTTCAGGCAATTAACTTCTTTGTGTTTCAGCCATCGTGACTGCAACAATCGTTCTGTTCAAACTTGCTCTAGAATAAAACCTACTCAAACCCATTCAATATACATTTTGTTCCAATGCAAAACTACCACAAACCCTGGAAAGCCTACTTTGATTTTCAAGCTTGTCATTAAAATCTGCCCCCATGAACATATGCAAATCTCAGCTTCACACGATTTGCGTTTTCATAGAAGTCTGAGAAGTACCAGCCTTCAGTTCTCCTACCACCCTCCAGCAGATTTCCAAATGCACAGAGGCGTGGATATATGAGTGCTCATGCGTGTGAAGAAATTAACCATATAAATTTGTGTCTGGAAGGACACTAAAAGGACTCCCCCCTTCCATTGTACCAGGCATAATTTTTCATGAGAACAAATGCCCTGGTTTAAACTGCTTTAAATACAGGGATCAAGCCCTTCTGGTAATATAAACAGATACAGCTTTGTTGAAGGGAAAAGAATTGTCTTCATATTGTGCAGTTGAGTTCAATTTGGTTAAGCTCCATTCTTAGTTTCCCTCAAACTCAACATTTCAATGCAATGTTTTGTTACAATGGTTAGAGGGGTGAAAAGAAGGTCTTCTCAGGTAGCCAGAGATTTGCAATAAAGCAGCACAATCCCTGGGCACATTACAGCATATTCTTCTTCTGGCAGCACCACTGGGCACCTTTTCAGCTAAAAAGCATAGTTGGTAAAACTTCTGTTTATTTCTAGAGAATCCTGGATGTCAAGTACCAGACAGCATTTCATTATGACACTATCATGATCATTACTGCTCAACTGCTTCTATACATTGTCTCATGCTGATCTTCCATTTACATTTCCTTATATAATAGGCTTTCAGTTGAAGAAGTCAGCCTCTACTACTGAAAATCATACTGTTGCAGCGCAACAAAACCTAGAGGCAGAAAGTCAAAATTGTGCTGTACTATGCTGTGTATTTATGAACCAATATCTTCAAACCCCAGCCAAGTATTAACCAGAGGTGCAGCAGTAATAAGTCAGGTGGATCAACACTGTGGAATTCCTTAAATAATAATAGAAAAGTTGCAATGTATTAATAGTCAATGCAAAGAATATGGACATGGCCCCTTAATTTAAGGATGCATAAATTTTATAACAGTAACTGGCATCCGTCTAATTCAGAAACATTTGCCTGAATGCTGTCTCTGATCAGCTGAAAAACTCTCCTTGATTTTAGGGAGGCATGCACTCAGCCCATTTTCTTTTTACAGTATCCATATACACCAGTAAACAAAGAATATCGTATCACAGGGAGGACACTTTAATATTGGAAGTATTTTCCACTCTTACTTTAAAATATTCTTTCAAAACAGCAAGCTTCTGTCTATGCTGCATAGCTTTTATAATGAACCACAAGCTTCTTAGGTATACAAGGTCCTTCAAAACTAAACAAACACAGTGGAAGGTGAAAAGAAACTTTCTAAACCCCAAAACACAGACTGTTAATTGTCACTGGCCTCCTGCTTATTCCCTCCTGTTCTTTGAGGCATGATATTACATAAGACTTCTGCTGCTACTCTTTTTAGTTAAACATTGCTATTTAGGTATGCACGTTAGTATTACATTAAAGAAAAACACTTAATCCTATGACAGGATGCCAGAATCATTTATCCACAGGAACACAAACATAACACTTTTAAGACTTCATATATGTATTTTTAGGGCTTTCCTTCCCAGAATGCTTTCCAAGAATATGTTTACAATGCTGAAATAAGAGTATCTTGCTATATATTTTATCCTTCATGATTTACAGGTCTTCCCCAACAAACAATAAAAAAGTTGGAAGATAACAATAGGGCACCTTACACTGACAGTAAGGCTCAAGAATATTTGGAAAGAAAGCTTTCGGCCTTCTCTCACATAATTTATGCATTAATAGCTGAGCATTGCTTCATTGACATGCTCAAGCATAACTGAACACCTTTGCATCATTATCTAACAAAAAATCATGTTTGTGAATTAACTTGAGAGAGTTTTCTATGCACATGTAAACATATGTATTATTTTTTCTTGGATAAAGCCACAGCTTTCATACTATACAGGCTACAGTTAAACTCTGATGTTGAACTTCTGATTGTCTTTATTGTCTTGACCCATTTCATGCTTGTTTTCTCCCTCTGAAGTCAAAGTGATACAATTCAGCCACCTGAGGGCACGCAATAGACCCCAGCGTGTTCTCTGCTGACCATCACTGCATTTTCACCTGATGCAGTGAGATAACAGGAGGGACACAGAACTCTGAAGCCAAAAGGGAAAAACCACTCTGCCATTTTTCCTCTGCCTTCAGCTTGCACTTACCTAAGTGAAAAGCATCTCCACTGTAAAACTAGTGATGACAGTAAGACAAGCAGCTCTGCTCCAGTTAGTGATCCCTGCATGAACACCAATTATTTTTGTAATTTGAATTCCCCATTGACAAAAGAATGTCACATCCCCAGTTGCATGATGCTACCACGTGGTAAAACATTATTGTCCTGGTTTAACCCCAGCTGGTAACTAAGTATCACACAGCCACTGGCCCACTCCCCACCGCCTACCCCAGTGGGATAGGGAAGATAACTGGAAAAAGTTGAAACCCGGGAATTGACATAAGAGCAGTTTAATAACTGAAATAAGGTAAAAACTAATAATAGCAGAAATAAACAGGGAGACAATAAAAAAAAAAAAAAAAAAAGAAAAAGAGAGGAATAAAACCCAAAAAACCTAAGTGGTGCACGATGCAATTACTCCCCACCACTGACTGATGCCCAGCCTGTTCCCAAGCAGTGATCAGTAGCTCCCAGCCAACACCCCGAGTTTCTATCCTAAGCATGGCATGCTGTGGCTAGTTCAGATCAGCTGTCCTGTCTATGCTTCCTCCTGGCCTCCTGTGACCCTCTTCAGTGGCAGAGCATGAGAGACTGAAAAGTCCTTGATTTAGAGTAAGCACTACTCAGCAACAACCAAAACATTGCTGTGTTATCAACCCTATTCTCACACTAAATCCAAAAAACATAGCATTATACCAGCTCCTAGGAAGAAAATTAACTCTATTCCAGACAATAAATAGGACAGTTATTCTATTCCCCTTGCCATTCCTCTGCTCCTGAAACATCGCAGTGGAAAACATCAGCCTGATTCCCCCACTATTAACAAGAACCACAAGGTAAAAAAAGGCTTCTTTTTTTTTTTTTTTTTGGCGGAGTAGGGGATAATTTCAAAAATAAAGGCAGTTTCAAAAAAGTGGAAGTTTATACCTCAGGTATTGTCTACTTCTGAGCAGAACTGGAAGGACTGTATCACATCAAAATACAAGAGTATCAGATAAGACCTTGATTTCTTCCAGCCTTTGAGTATGGGGCCATAAAACCCGCAGTACTTACACTAAACTGTTCCACCATAAACAGATTGTATAATTAAAGTTCTAGTTTTAATTATGTGGGTTCAAATTTAAGATCAGCTGTTTGTGTACTAGAGATACAAGTTAACACACACACTCCCCAGAAAAATTTGCAATCTAAGCTGTACTGTCTGATGGCTGTGGTTTTGGTATCAAATGAAATATGACATTGCCCAGATTTAAGGTTAAGAAACAGTTACTGCTTCTCTAACATTACTTTTTCAGTTAAAGGAAGAAAGGCCAGGCTAATAAAACATTACTTGTAATATTGCTATGCATTTTAAGGCGGATGCTGCAGACATAGCGAGTCTCTGAATTGATCCACAGTATGTTTAAAATTAATGGAATTAATCCGTCTCTAAATCACATTGATGTAGAACAATCTTATCAGATCCAACATGAGAATGAGTTCAGAGGTTCAAAGAATGAAAGACACAACCTTCCTGGTGGGAGCGGACACAGGAACAGGCCAGAAAAAAGGCTGCACTTGTTCAGAAAAAGGACTTCCAGCCAAGTCATCTTAGTAATGCAGCAGAAGGCAAATACTTTTAAAGCAAGATGAAGAAACCCTGCAGCTCTGCTTTATTTTCCCTTCACTTTTATCCAGGAGCAAGTCCTTAAATCTTGAATCTGGGAGAGAAAGAGCAACCTTCAGAAGGTGGCAAACTGTTTGGAAAACAGTGCTACACCACCACCTTTGAACCAGAGGTGTAAAAGCACCAAATGTTTCTAAATACGCCCAAGGCTTAACTGCATTCTGAAAAGTGATGAACTTTAAAACCAGTACCTTGCAACCGATTCACAAGTTTTAATACAAGATGCCGTGCATCCCTGATTCATACAGGCAGGTGGACTGTAACCAAATTTTGTTTTCTCACGCAAGAAAGACACTCTTACCGGAACACTGTAAAAAACATAAGCACAATTCTGTCCAGGCATGTGCATGGGCAGTGGGTTGGCATTGCCCAGGTCACTGTAGATGACCATCTACAATGACCACTATAGATGGTCAAATAAAACCATCTGTGATCTCACTGGAAGCTGAAGGATATTGACAATGAACTCAAATCCTTTAGAACATTTATTTTCCCCGGTTTTCCTCAAAACTGAAGTTTACTCTAAAAAAAATACACTAGAAATACCTGTGGCCATCATCAAAATTAGTAAGAAGGCTTTTGCAGGTATCAGGGGTTCATGCCCTTTGCTAAGCCTGAAGCTGAATTCTTAATTGCTTTTACTTCCAGACACAGTCTTCTCATATTTGGAAAAACGGTGTGGCAAACTAATATTAAACTGTTCACACAAAATTGAAATTATGAGCTCACTTCTGATTAATTCAGATATAAACAACATTACATTGATTATTTTAACACTTAATTGAGAATGTGCGCTTTAAAAACTCGTGTCCCACAAATCATTTGGACATTTCCACAACAGAAATGAAATTTCATCAGTAAGATCATGGTTTAAAGTGATTTCAGAGCAAACTGAAAATTCCTGCCAAACCAGAGATCATCCCATAAAAATAAGTATCTTAAGAAAAAGTTTGATCAAGAGGGACTTGCACATTTTCATGGATGATATTGTTTATACAATTTCCTTAAAGATTCTCACAATCATAACCAGAACAAACCCCTGCCTAAAGACATTTGGGAAAAACAGGAAATCCAAAGGATTATTATTTCTAATGTGAAATGCTGACAGCCCAAATACTGGGAGAATACATAGCTAAATTCATCTAAATGGCCTCCAATCAAGTTGTGCACTTACACAGGCCAAAGCCAGACAAGCATATGCTAATGCAGGCACATGGCTTATAAACATACCAGTAGCACTATGGTATGCACAATTCCTCACACCCATCTTTCAGAACACTTCTTACTCACCCCAGCACCAGCCAGATGACACTTGTGTTTACACAGGTTACTCATATTTCTCCACCTTTCTTTGCTGCCATAATCATTTCACAGAAGAAACAATAAAAAACAAGGAGGTAAAGCTTTCCCCCTTAATAGTTTTCAGTCTTACCTAATAAATCATTATTCTCCAGCACATTGTTTTTCTTCTCCTAACTGCATCCTGCTTATCCATATTGTTCTGGCAGCGAGGATTCTAAAACTAGACAGGGTTAAAAACAACAGTCCCATTAAAAACAGCTACGGCTTCATTATTTTGCTCCCCTCTAAAATGTAGCATTGGTAATAACAATGAAGAAGGCTCTAATCTGGATAAAGATGCCAACAGTTAATAGGTATTTTCCCTACTTAAGGGAATTAGACTTTCCCTAAGCCTACTTAAAATGTATCTGCAGAGCAAGGGGATACAAATACTCCTGGAGAGAAGTATGTATTTGTACTTTAACTCCAGAGCATGACAAAAGTCAAAGCAGCCGTTTTATAGCTGACAACTGTGAAAAATGATACAGAAACAACAGCTGGTATAGAAAAAGCTGTTAGAAAAAGCGCCTTACACAAAGCAACATTTCACTGCAGGCAGCCGTACTGCAATTTTTTGCTATGAATCTCCAATGTAAAACCCAAATATGTTTCAAACCTGTGTTTCAAGAATACTTACTTTCTTCATACTCCAGTCTTCTGGATTGCTTTACACAAGATAAAACTTCCCCATTCACAACATAACTCTCATGTTCTCACCTGTCCATGTTAACATGCTCCAGAATCACAGAACAGTTTGGGTTGGAAGGGACCTTCAAATGTCATCTAGTTGAACCCCCTGCAATGAGCAGGGACATCTTCAACCAGATCAGGTTGCTCAGAACCACATCCACCCTAACCTTTAATGTCTCCAGAGATGGTGCATCCACCACCTTTCTGGGCAACCTGTGCCAGTGTTTTACCACCCTCACTGTAAAAAATTTCTTCCTCACGTACAGCCTGAATCACCTCTCTCTTAGTTTAAAACCATTACGCCTCATCCTGTCTTAACAGGACCTGCTAAAAAGTCTCTCCCCATCTTTCTTATAGACCCCTTCTAAGAACCAAAAGGCCGCAATAAGGTCTCCCCAGAGTCTTCTCCATGCTGAACAACCCCAACTCTCTCAATTTGGTTAGTACCCATTGCCCTAATACCAATAGTGAATGGATGCCAATTCATACACAATATCACTATTTAATTGAATGTTTGGCACATTTCTCTTGGTCTTCTGAAGTCACGTGTGTATAAACACCTATCATTCTTGTCATCATTAGCCTATTTATTATCTTAAGCAGGTTTAATATTGCGAGAACGGGAATTCAGTTCCTCATTTCCTTCTATTTTTTTCTTCCTCAACCCATCAGGCAGTAGGGATTTTGTGTAAAGTTTCAGGAAAAAGAATGAGGGTTTTAGGAACAATATTAAGCACTTCTCTTCCCAAGCCTGACCTTTTCTACAGTTCTGCAATGCCTCCAGAAGTAAGATGATAAGCTCAGATTCAACTTACACACAACTGTTCAAAATGGCTTGCTTTCAAACAGTGCTTTCCCCCAGAAGTCTGCCTAATAGCAGAATCCTTATAAATAACTTTCCTGTGGTCATGGACATTTGCTTCCACAGTATACAGATAATACTCCGCAAGTTTCATAGCATACATATTGAAAAAAAAAACAAACAAACAAGAACCAAACAAACCACATTTCCTCCAAGTTTCACTCTCCTGTTCAACCTCTGTAAATGCATTGTTGCTGTATATAATTCCTGCATTTTCCCCGTTGCTGTAATATGTTATAGAAAAACTTGGGGACATTATGCTGTGGACATGTTTTCTGCCCATCTGCTGACACACTGCTACTTCCACAGCTTGCTAGGCTGTACAGGTAAAAGCTATTAATCCAAAAGGTCTAATCCAGAAGTTACCAGAGACCCATTGGAGAGACACTAGTAAATTCAGCTCCCTTTAGATTACAAGTTATCCCCACACGTAATGTAATCACACCTAAAAGCAATCTTTCTCATATGAAGTGGCTGTGGTGAGGGATAATATCTCACAAACAAAGCAACGATAAATTCATCTGGAACCAAACCAGAGCTACTGAAAGAGAATTTGTACGTCAACAATGAGATGCACTGAAGTGAAGACACAAAACAACTGTCTTAAATAAATAAATAAAATGCTTACTTAAAGAAATTGTTAATGCTCATCTGCAGAACATAGTACAAACCACGACTGAATTTTGTTTAATTTCTGATCTCCCTTTATGTTCCTACGCAATACAAAAAGCACACCAAGGGAAAAGTTACAGTGCAAATAAAAAGGTACAGATTAGGGTAATTGAATTATGAAGAAATTTCAGTGCAGGCTGAGGTAAAGATAAAAAAACAGACTAATTCAGTTCCCAAGCAATTGACTGCTCTGAAGCTGCGCCTTAGCATCCAGAAAGTCATACAGAATGAGGCCACTCGATCACACCCAGACCAAGATCCAAGCTTAAAAAGACTTTTTTTTTTGGTTGGTTTTTTTTTTTTTTACAGTAGAGCCAGGCTGTTTGGAACAGGAAGAAGGCAGGCGGCTTCACTGGTGTATATTACATATATATGTTATGTTATGTCCACTGGTACACACTGTGTATATATGTTTATATGGTCCTTCCATAAAAGCAGATGAGAAAACCTATTCTAAAGATCCAAAAAGAAACATGCACACATCAGCTTCCTATGCCTGCCACATATAAACCTCTTACCTATCACCCTTGGACTCAAACTCAAACCCACACTGTTCCTCCAGGTCTGCTCTTCCAGCTGTTCCTACCTAGTCTGCTTTCCTAAGTTTCCAGGTTCTGGGACAACACATCAGCACACTCATTCTTGATATGAAAGAAGTTAGATTGGAAGGCAGAGTAAATTAGGCAAGGCAAGAGCAATAAATATCTGAGAAACAAAGTGATCAGTCACAGAGCAATCCTGCACTGCAGCTATCTTCAGCTGTCACTTTATCAAATGGATTTCCTTCCTCCCTCCTACCTCGCAAGACCAAATGTTTTACTAACAGGCAGCAGCTAGTAATCAGGTTTAGTCTCTCTTGATAAGGAGATTTAGAGAGAACATTATGTAATAAGAACATGTTTTATAGATAGGCAAACAAATGCAACATCACACTGAAAATTGTTTAAAAGGTACTTCATACCTACTGTTTTTCCACCCTAAAAAATACATCTAGAACCCAAAATTCACAATGAACTTTGATTAAATAAGCATTTCTCCAACCCAAAAGAACGTAAATTTTCAACTACCCTGAATTCATGCTAAGAAGTATTTCTTGAGGGCAAACATAGTGCTGAACACAGCTTAGAAACATTAACATGCTAAATTGCTTCAAATGTTTAAACACACTGGAAACCATACCCATACCTCCAGCCTTACAAATCACATCCCTCAAAACTTACACAGATCTATGAACAGCAACCCTCATCACAACTCTCACCTTCCAGATCTTCATTAAAATCACTTAAATGCAAAACAGAAGCACAGAGACCCCTGTATCTAATGGCATTTGGGGAATTATTTGTATTAGAGATAGACATAAAAACACATAGCCAAAAGCTAACTATTGATATCATAGAACAGTCTGGGCTGAAAGAAATCTTAAAGATCACATAGCTCCAATCCCCATGCCATGGGCAGGGCCACCTTCCCATAGCAGGTTGTTCAAAGCTCCATGCAACCTGGCCTTGGAACACTTACAGGGATGGGGCAGCCACAATTTCTCTGGGCAACCTGCTCCAGTGCCTCACCACTCTAATAGTGAAGCATTTCTGCCTTAAATATGATCTAGATCTCCCCTCTTTCAGCTTAAAGCCATTCCCTCCCTGTCTTATCACTACCTACCCTCATAAAAGTCTGTCGCCAGATTTCTTGTAGGTCCCCTTTAAGCACTGGGAGACTGCTGCAAGGCTTCCCATAGCCTTCTCTTCTCCAGGCTGAACAAGCCCAGCTCTCTCAACCTGTCCTTATAGGAGAGGTGCTCCAGCCCTGAGCATCTTCATGGTTCTCCTCTGGACTCACTTCAATGTTCATGAGCCTCTTGTGTTGGGAGCTCAGAGCTGAACACAGTACTGCAGGTGGAGTCTAACAAGAGAGGAATAGAGGGGCAGGATCATCCCCCTCGACCTGCTGGTCATGCTTCTTTTGATGCAGCCCAGGATACAGTTGGCTTTCTGGGCTGCAAGTGCACACTGCCAGCTCACTTTGAGCTTCTCATCTACCAAGACCCCAAGTCCTTCTCCTCAGCACTGCTCTCAATATTACAGAGCCTTTTTCATCAAGAAATTTAGGTGAGCAAAGGGATAGAAAGAGAGAATACACAGAAAGTAAACTCTCAGAGATGACACAGCTTTCCTGATCATATGCCTAATAGAGGCAATCAGGTTTCATTGTGATCACCTGTTTCAGCCTCCCTTACCTATAGCCCATAAGATTTCCCCATACTAAGTCCTGTTAAAACCAAACCCCAAACAAAGACAAAGAAACACACAAAAATACCGTGCTTAGCTTAAAGTTTTCTAATGATGAAAAACTTTAAGAACTTATGCGCCTAATGAGTGCTGTTATTTAAAAACCCATACCCTCTAGTTTCAGGATGTCCAAGTACAAATTTCCAACACTGCATGTTGCTAAAACTTTTCTCTCTCAAGTAAACGGCTCATTCCTCACTTCACATTTCAAGGCAATGATCCAATCACTTCTTTCTTTCTTTTAGATCTGCTCAATACAATATATGGTCCGAGTGGCTTTACAGCAAGGGGCTCTTAAATGTTTTATATACTGCAGTGGGTTGCACCCATGCACACAAATCTCTCACCTGAAGTTCATACAGCAAACAGTAACACTTGTGCACCTCATAGGTAATCTCCCCACCTGCTCCTCTATCTTCTCACAGTCACATAAAGGACCACTCTCTCTATGACTGCTCATCGCCCCTCACCTCCCCCAAGGCTTTCCAAAAATCAGTAACTCTGGGGTGCAAAATCCCCAACTAACTGTTCCTGTGTGCTGTAACTCCACACTTGGTACGCTGAAATGCATATTGGCTAGCTGCATTTCAGTAACTACCTAGTAACCCAAACTACTTTATACGAGTGCTTTTCAATCTCTATCATTTGCTTCTTTGTATAGTCATATAATGATATGTTTATTACACATTATTGCATGTAATAACAAGTAGACTACATGTTTTTAAGCAAAAACACAGAAGAAAAATTAAGGCAGCACACAGCAAGAGATAATGTTCACTGGAGCACCACAGAGCCGCTCACCTCTACAGAGACAGTTGAGCACTTGTTCCTTACCATCCCTTCCACCGCACAGTAACCACAGGCGGCATCACGGACGGGCAGGATCCACCACCTTCAATTTTCAGAATAAAGCAGGGTAAAAAAGCATTTTAAAAAAATAAAACCCAATCAAACATGCCGGCACCTCCAGCCAGGCTATCGAGGCAAGTAGCACCTCTCGGGGGATGGGGGGCAGACCCGGGCTAGCGCAGCCCCTCCGGCGGGACAAGCCCAGCGCGGTCGCGGTTCTCGCTCTGCACCGGGACTGCGCTCCTGGCTACCCCTCGAGTCCTTCTCTCCGGAGGGTGTGCGGGAAGAAAACCCTGTAAGAAAGAGTGGCTTACCAGGAACCTCGTCAGGAGAGAAAAGCCACGCACAAGCAGCTGCATCGCCGCCGCGGCGGCTGAGGGCTGCTGATGTCAACTCCGCAGCTCGGCAGAGCAGGGAGGCGACGTCCCGCTCTCGCTGCCGCGGGGCTCAGCTCCTGGGTCAGGCGGAGAGCAGGCACACACACAGCAGAATGTGTACAGGCAGACTCGTTCTAACGCCTGCAGGTGTAGCCCAGCGGCACCCAGCCTCACCCCGCTCCCCGCCCGCAGACCAAGGGCTACCACTGCGCCCAGGGAGGACGGGAAGCGCCCGGGGGCGGCCCCCCTCCCCTTTCCTTTCCCTCCCCTCCCGAGGCGTCCCCCCGTACCTCTCCGGATGCTGCTGGGCAAGCCCCGCCGCCGCTCCCCAGCGCCTCTCGCCGGCGAGAAACAGCCAGGGCTGGGGAGGCGGGACAGGAGCTAAGGACACCGCCGTCGCCGTCCAGCGGTGCAGAGAGTGGGGCGGAGTCGCCAGCGGAGCGGAGCGGGGCCGGGCCGGGCGGGGGGCCTCCAGAGCGACCCCTCTCCTCTCCCCTGGGCTCACCGGGGCGAGGGGATCCCCGCCGTGGGGCGAAGTGGGTTTGCCCTTCCGATGGGGCTGGAGAAGGGTGCACACCCCACGGCGGGAGCACAACCCTCGCGGTTATTGTCGTCTCCTCGTTTTTATTTGCGCGGAGCTAGCAGCTCTGGAGGTGGCTCGGTGATTTCTCAGAAGGGGCTTGAAAGCGGGGGAAAAGGTATTTACAGCTTTACAACTTTTCAGCCTTTAGTAACTATTAGCTGTGTCCTATGCACTGGGTGAGAGAAGCATCTAAAAGGTGAAAGAGTATTGAAGTGTGTAATAAAAGGCACTTTCAGAATCATAGACTGATTTGGTTGTGAGGGACTTTAAAGGTCATCTAATTCTAATGACTTGTCACTAGAGCAGGTTGCTCAAAGCCCTGTCTAACCTGGCCTTGGAACACTTACAGGGATGGGACAGCCACAGCTTCTCTGGGAAGCCTGTGCCATTGCCTCATCACCCTCACAGTGAAGAATTTCTGCCTAACATCTAATCTAAATCTACCCTCTTTCAGTTTAAAGGCATTCTCCCTTGTCCCATCGATACCTACCCTTGTGAAAAGTCCCTCTCCAGATTTCTTATAGGCCCCCTTTAGCTATTCTAAGGTCTCCCTGGAGCTTTTTCCAGGCTGAGCAAGCCCAGCTCTTTCAGTCTGCCTTCATAGGAGGGACGCTGCAGTTCTTTGATCATCTTCACGGGCCCTCCTCTGGAGTCGCTCCAACAGCTCCACATCCATCTTTCCTTCTTATGGTGGGGGACCCCTATGAATGTAGCTTGTCTTACTTGTCATAGCTGCCCTCCCCACAGCTATATATGCTGCTTCTTAAGCTTTATGACCATTGCTTTTAATGGTTCAAGTAAGCTAGATTTATCAAACAGCTACAAGTATTACAAAATAGTCCAAATTTCAAAAGAAACCAAACAAACCAGCATCTTGATTCATCCAGATGAATAGAATGATCCATTTACCCTCATAGGCATCCACAAGGACCTGAAGAGCTCACTTAGGCATGTATGAAAGATAAGGAAACAAATATAGCACTTATGTATATTTCCTAACATGTTAAAACGTGGTTTTGAAACTGGTGCAGTAAACAGAGAGAGGCCACATGAGCATACTTAAGAGCTTTTCTATTTCAAAGCTGTAACTGACTTTAAAACTGATTTGATTTTATCACTGTCAAAAAATTCTGATGCATGCAACCAAAATCTGCTCAGCTTTCACAGGTAAAATTTAGGACTAAACTTGCATTTCATGCACAATAGCAATGTGACATTGCTTGTTACCTTCAGATCCCTAAAGTTGCATTTTTAAAGAAACTATAGGACTTGTATTATTCCAAATGATGCTCATGTTAGAAGTTCATACTTAGGAGGTACAATGTAAACTTAGTTAGTATATAAATACAACTCCTTTGAAGGCTAATTTGAGTTTGCTACATGTTATACCCATCAACATCATGTTTTGACTTGTTCAGCAAAAACTATTGAAGGGATCTACTTGAAATGCTTGGGTACGTTGTTTGTATGTAGTTGCCAGAATAACACTCTGGTCTCTATAACAGTGTGAATCATTATCAAAAACAGAATACACAGGTGAATATATTATGTAATGCATGATTTAATATTAAGTATTAAAACAGCAGCTTCAGGATTAAGTGGTTTTTTACAATTTCATATTCTAAGTGTTGTTTGTGGGGACTGATGAAAGGACTGACTACTCCCATTTGCAGAACAGCCTGAGAGCTCAGTTGCAGCATTATGAACCAGGATACCCAAGTACAAAGAGAATTTCTGAGAAACTGCACAGCCCTTGTGGGATACTGGGATAGAGAGCAGCTGCTCCTACAGGCTGCAAGCCCATGTTACTTTGGTAGTGCTGCCTCATGTCAATCTGTATTTATTAAACACCCTTTGTGATCCATAGCAGACCACATGAACAGAAAGCTGTATAAATCAGGATTACAGAAATCTGCTGCCTGTTTAAAACAAAGGTAAAGCATTCTTGCTGTTATTTCTTTGGTGACTTCAACCTCCATCAGCAACACTTGCATCACTGTAAAGAATTACCCAACTGTGGTTCCAGGCTGCATTATTAGGAATGACTAGCAGTACTCATGGCCCTTTTCCAGAGTGCTATGGCAACTCTGGGACAGCGGTTTTCCAGTCAGTTTTCTTCTGTGGATATGGAACTGCTAACTCCATGCATCAGATATCAAGGAACTTCAACATTTACTGATATCCTCATTCACACAGCCACAACATCTTCAAGATGTGAAGAACTTGCACAAATTACACAGAGTTCAGTTCAATAACGTTAATGAACAAAGCCCAGTTTGCTTTCATTGCAGGTAGCATTATGGGGTGCTCTGCAAGCTTTTATTTCTCCTCACATTAATCTAATCTGCCAGTAAATATCAGAAAACTAGGCTACCTATGCAATTTGCTAAACCAAAAGGTTTTGAGTAAGAAATCATGTGGTGTGAAATAGAAAGATTTTTCAGTAAACACCCATAGCTGTTAATAGCGAGAGCTGCTGTGGGATAGCTATTTACATTTCACTCCTAGACAACACTCGTGCTGGGAGCAGAACTAGAGAACAAAATGTAAGAGAAAGCTTTGCAAGAGAAGCTGAGATATGCAGGTTCTCATCAGCCAGTGGAGCACTCCCTAGGCTATTTTCCAAAAGCATCATTGCAGGCTTAATGAAGGAATAGAAGTGTGCCTTTTAACTCTTCCTGCTCAAGGTTTTGAGCTGTCACTTGGTGCAGGTCTTCATAAAAAACCCCAGAGACTCCAGCAATGCCTTCCATTGATCAGAAAGTTATAGAAGCTACTTCAGTAAGTGTCCTATTTCTGTGTCCTTTTTTTCAATGGTTTGAGATCTCGTATGTTCTGCATTTTAAATTAAGCACTTTTTGGCATTTCTGTAAAAAGGTTCCCTGTTCAAATTTTAATGTGGCTTGTGATAATGATGTGCTTCTCTTCACTGCCGGTTAAAAGGGGAAAAAAGACAAATCTAGGTTTTGAAAAAATGCCTGCTTTGATGCACTAATGAATAAGAAGGCAAAACAATATTTCAAGAAGAAATGCAGTAACTGCTGCAGAAACAATAGCACCACTATGTTTCTTTAAACCATTTACCAGCTCATTCAGTATTCCTACTTCAGAGGGCAGATTTATTTAATATTATTTTGCATGCTGTTTTAATTTTATTAAAACATATTTAATTTAATTTGAGACTGTTCCTTCGCAATTCCTGCTTGAGAAGCGTGTGACATATGGGGTTTGTTGGAATTTGACATGACCCAGTCAAGCATGTTTTTTTCAGTATGCATCATTAAAGTTCATAATGTCAGTGCAACCCAGTAGCCCCAGGATCCCAACCCACCTGCTTTTCTTAGGGCTTAGATTTTATGTTTATAAGAATGGTCTTGGGCTGCAAGTCAGAGATTCTTATCCCTGAGCTTACCTGCCTCACCATTTTTACCTACACAACATGAAGACATTTTCTTATTACAAACCCAAAAAACTTACCTCTGAGAAAAAAAGCAGTATTTTTCAAGCTTCATTACAGTTATTCACAGTTGTCATAGTGTTCTCTTCCTCTCCGTATTGAACAAGGGTTGTCAAAAGCAGGATGAGGATGCAGAAAAAGCTATACAAGAAGAATGAAGCCTTCTTTTGTACAAGAGGGCAATATTTTGAAAGGGCAATTATTTAAGGTTTTTCTTAATGTTAGTTACTACATGAACAGAAAAATTATACATCACAGGCTTAGAAATGAGAAAGAGGGAACCGATGTCATTAGCTGTTCTGAGACAAGGCCATTTCTGTTTCAGACAGCAAAAAGACTTAGAAAAGCAGGTATTTACAAAAAGCTTTTCAGGGTAATTACAGTGTCTTCTGTTCTTTTTAAAGGAGACATTAAAAGCAGACATAGAGATATATCAAATACAAAACACATTTGCACTTCTCTTTCTCACATCATAAAATAAGGAATCTATTTGCTTGCTCTTGCTATTTTTAATATATTTAAAATAAAAAGAATAAGAGAATGCAGTAATTGGTGTCTCACTGTGTTACATTAAGCCAATATTTGTATTACTGCCTAGAGTGAACTCATGCAAGCTAAGGGAATGCTCTTGCAGCCCCCATTACTGTATGTACTATTTACGTAGGCAATTATTTTTGTGTCAGCTGTGGCATTCTTTGCACAAGCAAGAACTATGCAAAGTGAGTAAGAGCTATAGAATGAAATGCTGCATAAAGAAACATTCAGCTACCATCCGGATGCCCTGTGTTCCACAGTAGGATATCAAGAAGCGTTCCTCAAGGCAATACTGAAGGAACCATTAAAAGAACTTGAACATGTATGTCTGTAAAGTATCATCTGGGAACACAACATATAATTTCATCCTTTTAAGTACATTTTAGAATTACCATTTTACTTCTAAATAGCTAGCCACAGTTCTATTAATTAGCAAATCCACCAGTAAAATATCTGTATTTTTAACAAATGTTTTATTGCAAAGAATTTTAATGGCCTCTCCAAATTACAGAAACATTTAATGATACCATTAGATTTCCTATGTATAAGATTTGTGAGGTACATCAAGAAGATAGTTCCAGGTCACCTAAATGTTAGTGACCCTTTAGCTAATTGTCAATTGTCAAGATTTAGGACTTTGTGGAAGATGCAGAGGGATATCTGTCCCTCCTGGCTTTGTCCAACCTTGCCTTTTTCAAGGCCAGGTTGAACAGAGCCTTGGATGACTTGGTTTAGCATGAGGTGTCCCTGCCCCTGGCAGGGGGTGGGGTGGAACTGGATGATCTTAAGGTCCTTTCCAACCCTAACTATTCTATGATTCTATGAAAAACCAAAACCACCTCTTAACCCCCACACGGTAAAGAATGAACAGAAATAAACTTCTAGCTCGCTAATTATTTTTTCTCACACTTAACATTTTTGGTAGAGCTATGAAGACTTATGCCATTTCTTTTAACAAAACCTCCCTAAAACTCTGTCCTGGATTCAGCAGTAGCAGTCATTTTTCTCCTTCTTAGTAGCTGGTGCAGTGCTGTGGTTTTGACTTTCAGC
>WYDI02003647.1:0-17861 GCA_009867235.2 Psittacus erithacus
GGATCACCTCCTTTGACCTGCTGGTCACGCTCCTTTTGATGCAGCCCAGGATACGGTTGGCTTTCTGGGCTGTGAGCTCACACTGGAGCCAGCTCATGTTAAGTTTGTCATCGACCAACACCCCCAAGTCCTTCTCCACAGAGCTGCTCTGAATCTCTTCTCTGCCCAACCTGTAGTTGTGCCTGGGATTGCTCCGACCCAGGTGTAGGACCTTGTACTTGTCATGGTTAAACTTCATAAGGCTGGCATCAGCCCACCTTGCAAGCGTGTCAGGGTCCCTCTGGATGGCATTCCTTCCCTCCAGCGTAGGGGTCCCACAAAACCCCTTGCTAATTCATAGCACTTGTGGGGGACCCAGTGTCTGAATGTGGCGTTTGAATATTTTTTCACCCTTCTTCCAGCAGATACAAGTGTTGCTTGGACCGGTTAGAGCAGGTCATGCACTCCCAGCCCACAGTAACAGCAGTGACAGCTAGAGTTTCACTTTGTGCCATGTTTGAAATGTCTTTGGGTAGCCGGGATATGGATAAAGTTGGTTTACCCAGACTAGTGGATGGGGAAGCTCTTCCCATGTGGTGACACACCAGTGGTCCTTGTTTGCCGCTAAGCCTCAGCTGTACCTTGCAGATTCATGCCAGTTCACTTTGCTTTGTGCCCTTCACCCTCCATGGAACTGTGCACAGATGATGTCATGAACGGGGCAAGAGAGGTGATCCAGGGTAAGTCTACACATGAATTTCCTTCCCTGTTTTTCATGTATTAAAATTTTAGAAGATTCATCACATACTGGTGATACGCAATTGTAATTCTTCCTTAACTACCCTCCTTCCTCTACCTGAGACATTCCCTTTTCAAGCTTTATTTCCAGCAGAGAGAGGCAGCTGCTCTCCGAAAGCTTCCATTTTGCAGAAGTCCTGCTCCTGGGCCTCCACCAACCAGCTAAGCAGAACTCACCCCCTGCTAATTCCCTTTCTTTTGGAAGAGATGAAGTTTTATCACTGGGCTTTTTCCATGATTTTGGGGGTCCTTACAATCAATCTACCCCCTACCAGTAACTACCCAGCTTTTCATATCTTTGTTATTCCTTGAAGCCCTGTATGCCTTTTATTCTCTGATGACTAATACCACTAAAGATAAAAACCTATAGTGAGCAAAGTGTACTGATAAAAGATGAGCATGAAACATTTACCCAAAACAGCAGAGCCGTACCAACAAACTGAATCAGGCCATAAAGGGTCAGGTATTTAACCACAGCGAGGGAAGCAACCAAAGCTGCTCGACCTTCCCTGCTCAAAACACAAAACAAAGCTAAAATCCCCTCTTACAGCTACAGTACTGTGGTTCAGTGCTACAGATGATTTCTGCATTTAGGATCTGTGTTTAGGATCTCTAAGAAGAATAGAAAACAATTTCAATTCCATAGACAACTGTTTTGGCCTTAAGATACTGCAGAGCCACTTAATTACCCTTCATCTGCAGTATGTTGTTTCTTTGGTTTTATTCTGCACATAAAATTTAAATACCTGGATTAAGCTGTTGATTTTTCATTACTAATTTGGTCAAACAGTTCTGAGAATGAGCCACAATACTACACAAACAGGTAATTTTCTTCACATACATTTGGTTGAATGGCATTAATACTGTCTGCTCCATGGCTGTGTTCAGCATATGGATATATATACTTTAAAGTCATGGCAAGCAAATCTATTCTGTGGTCACTGTAAAACTTGCCCTTTCGTGCAACTCTGCTGCTGTACCTGTTCCAAAAATACCAGCCATCATGGGCAATACTGTTCTACAACCACAAAAAAACTCCCAGCACTGGAATTTGAGGATCAAAACCAATTGAAAACCTCTTCTGTTATATTTCATATAGTTCCTGAGGAATTAAGTTTGGTTCATCAGCACCTACGAGAGCAGCACACTCCTGCCCACAGCCCTGCACACTGAGCTCAGAGCAGGCAGCAGCACCCCGCGACTGCACCAGGGCAGTATCCAGCCAACTGACCTGATCAACTCTGGCACACACTGGATGTTGGGGATTTGGGAGGTGGAAGGCGAGGCCACAGATGCCTCCTGCTCTGACAGTGATATCCCTGCATGAGCCATTTTCAAAGCCTGAAATCCATGGGAGTCAGAAGATGAAGAGACATTCCTCCCACTGTGCGCAGTTATTTCTGCTTTACAAATTTTGCTTCAAGTGTCCTTTATAATTGATCTTCCTCTATTCTGTGGCCCAGTTGATCTCATTTCCCACGTCCTTTCCCTTCCCTGGATCTTAAATATTTTTTTGTTCATTTAATCCCATTTTACCTTGTAAATACAATCCTTTGAACTACCCTGTATGTAGTTTCCCATACTGGAGTTTGTGCATACTTTTCCTATTACACAGTCTGCTAAGCTATTATTTAAATTACCATTTTATCTCCTTTCTATTCCTTTCAAAGTCGTGTTCATATTTCTTTTATTACTCTCTTACGAGCTTGCTGGCCTTGTCACCTCTGGTTGAGCATTCAGGTGTAGACTATAGACAACTTTTACAAAGCAAGTTAATGCATTCTTTTAAAATAATATTACCATATCTTATTTATTATAATAATATCAGAATATAGCATCTATAATTTACTAGACATAATATATAATAATTTATTATAATAATAGGTAATATAATAATTACTTTTATGGCTAAGACCCTCAGATTTTCAATTGTGTAAGAGACGTACAAGGAAAATGTCTCTTGCCCCTATTTCTGAGGACAAACAAAGAAACAATAATCCTCTGTTATTGCCCTCTGTTATTGCATACATTACTATAAAAAAATGTGTAGATATTATTTTACAGCGACATGCTGATGGAGCATACCCACAAACCAACTTGGGAAATGCTGGTGACAAGTAACGTTGGGTGGCTTCTCATTACAGCACTCCTAAGGCTGAAGGAGAAGAAATTTAACAAGAATGGGAGATGATGTCCTACGTACCCTGCAGTCATTGTCGCCATCACCACACATACCCACGTAGTAACTGGTAGAGGAAAAAGAAGAAAAATATGTAAGTCTTGCACATAGCTGATTCTGCAGTGAAGCACCCACTGGCTTAGCACTTGTTGGTACATCAGAGCAGGGATGGCTGCCAAGAAGACAGTGGATGTTTCCAGAGGACAAGATGTATATGGGGAGAGATTGGGGCAAAGTACACAGGGCAAAACTAGGATTAAGTTTTGAAAGAAGCTTTAATGGGAAAGAAACACTGCCACTTAATTAAAGACAGTGTTTTCTTCTTCATATCAGGGGCCACAGAAAGGGAGCAGGGTGTGTGCATTTGCAGAAGCACCTGTGGCTGAAGCTTGGCTTTTAGCAGCATTTTCTCCTTGTCTGTCTTTGTAGACCCAAAGGCACAGGAATTGCTGAAATAATACAGCAGCTCCCAAACCACTTCACATGAGGTCCCTCTAAGGGGACAGGGAACTTCATGCCCAGAGGAAGCACCTCATAACCAATAATTAACTGTTTATTTTTCAGAAAGATATCATATCTTGTTTATGCTTAGCAAGCAATATCCACTGTAAGCATGAGTCCTGCTGGGGAGAGGAAACATTCCTTTGAGGGTCCTGCAGGAACATCTTTGGGGTCAAACTCCTAAGTCGTGGTTTTTTTCAGCTTTGCTGCAGCTAGGACAGCACCAGCAGCCATGCTGGGGGTGGGGGTGATTTGTATACGCAGGGCTCTGCCTCTATGTTTTACTCTCAGCCTCATTTAATTCTGCCTTCTGTACTGCACCAGAGAGAAGCAGTGGCTGTGTCTGGGCAAGGGGTGCAGGTACTCCTGATACACAGGGATCCCTGTAGGGGAACTGGGAGGAAAGCAGCCACAGAGGATGTGAACAGGGGTCATGTGTGGAGGAAGGGAGGGTCAGAAAGAGGGGCCTGAAACAGCACTAGCTGGAACAAAGAGACTTCAGGAAAATGTGTTACTGATTTGGTTCAACAGGAAAACAAAAGAGAGCCTTACTCGAGTTTCTGAAACTCTTCAACAAGACTGGACTTCTGGCCAGGAGACATCCTAGCAAAGACAGTTGCATTCACTAGTATCTGCATCAAAGAGCAACAGGCTGCCTTGGGCAGGTATTTGTGCCTCCATTGCTCCACCAAGGCAGGACTGGGCCTCCCTGATGGCTGCATGACACTTGCAAAACACTCTGATCCCATCTCCCAAATACTACCATGATTTTGCTACCCTTAGGGTTCGGATTTCCTGTAACACCAGATTTATCCTGCTCTGTTTTCTGCCTTGCCGGTTCTGCAGGAGGTGCTGGGAAGCCAGCAATCATCATGTGCTCCTCAGGAGCCTTTAAAGCAGCAAGGCTTTATAAGAGTTTCCCAAGTGCAGAACAGATGGTTGATGGCAGCAGCAATAACACTGCTCAGCCTGTGGTTTCTCTTACCTGAATGGCAAGAAAGTAGAAAATCAAAAAATCTGTCCCAGTGCCAGCTATTTTATGGACTGGGTGACAGGAATTGAGGATTTCTTCAGCTATATGTGGGTATCTTTTGTTCCTGGTGCCCTTGCTGAGCAGAGGCCATTGCCAGCTATGGTAGTGGCACATGGGAATGGCGTAGATGTTTTTAATTAAACTGAAATTAAGAAGGTGACCATGGAGTAACTCCACTGCACTGCAATCAGCACCACAGCCACCCCTGTTATCTGAGGTCTAAGATGCTGAAAGCAAGCTATTCAGGTTAAACCTGAGGCATGGTGGGAGGCTGACTGAAGCTGTCAAAATATAAAGTGACGTTACAACTATCAACAAAAAACCACCTTTCTCCAGCCAGAACACCACTGACATTTAATAAAAGAGGGAGGACAAGTAAATGCTTTGTTTCCTCTGAACTTACTTTTGGCAGCAAGCTGTAGAAGTGCTTTATAATAACCTGATAGGACTTTCCATTCATTGCAAAATGGTAGTTGCAGCTTTCTTCTTCCAAGGTGATCTTTTCCTCAGTATTATTATGTACCTCCTAGAAATAAGATGTGGTCATAACATGCCATTTGACTTCCACCTTGTCAGCTTCCCACCAGGCAACCAGGGACACAGCCTTCTGCAGCATCCTTTTGTAAAACTTTATGCCTGGCAGTACTTGATTTTCTAGCTGTGTTTCCACACATAACTAATCCCTGTTAGCCACAGGATGCTAGTTTAGACACTGAGGTTTGGCCCAGCAAATAGTCACACAGACAAGAATGTGTAACTGCATTAATTCTGCATACTTCAAGCATGACTGAAGTGGCCACTGCATCTGCAAAGCCTTGTCAGTTACTTGTATAGTTATTTTGCATGTTGCCCTGAGTGAAGAACCACTGGATTAATTATTTCTCCCTAACAGGTCTATAGCACACCTCCATATACCCTAGGGTAGATATGAACTATCTCCTAGGTTTCCTCTGTTCCTCAGAGGTACTTCCAAATCCCCAGCAAGGAGCCAGTTATTAAACATTTAAAGCTTTGTCAATTCCTCCTGGGTCTGGAAAGCGATCATCCCTGGCTGTGCTTACATGGGAAGCGGCTGTGTTTGCTTCGCAATCTTCTGCTAATTGCCAGGCAATGGAAGCGGGAGTTGAGCCCTCTGGTTTGCTTGCTTCAACAAGGATGACTTTGCTGGCTGTGTGAATCATATCCGCAGTCCTGGCCACCATGATGGCTGTCTGCAAGTTGTCTCCTGCAAAGGACAGTGGAGAGGCAGGCTCCTCAAGTCTGCCGTAGCACGGTGGCAGTCCAGGTAGAGACCATGGAGATGCTGGAGGAGTGAATCTCTTCTGCATGCCCTGCAGCAGCCAGCATGGCCACAGGAAGAGCCTAGGGGATTTACCTGTGACCATGACACTCCTGATATGGGCGGCAGCCAGGTGCTGTAACACAGGCTTTGTCTCCTGTTTCAGGCGGTTCTCCATTACCAGGAGGCCCAGGAACTCCATCTCAGACTCTGCGTCCTCTCTTGGAGCAAGGAAGGAAACACACATTGCTGTTTCTCATGAACGGCACAGAGAGCAAGAGTCTGCCTGTGGTTTTTGTTCAACAGGAAAGCCATGCTTCATGGGAAATGCTTGCTCTGCGACACAACTGCTAGGAGTTCAAGACATGCTGTGCTCAACAAGTGTCAACATTTCTGCAGCTTCAGCCAAGCTGCTGATCTACTATATTGCTGTCTCTAGGAAGGAGCAATGCAGCAGAGATGCATGTGCAGAGGGACAGGGATTTGCAGCAAGTGGTTGGCTGAAACCCACAGATTATGGCACACAGAATTTCTATTGCAGTCCCAATGTACTGCCATATAGAAGCACAATAACTAGCTTTTATTACCCTTTGATAACAGATTCTGAAGTTCAGCTCGGTGAGCCTTGCAAAAGCAGTAGTAAAGCAGACAATTAACAAGGTAATCAGCATCTGCTGAAAAGAAGGTATTAGATAGTACAGCTTCCCAAGAGGCTTACTTTGGCAGGAGAGCAGGAGGTTTGCATCAGGGCAGGGTGTTCTAGGGCAGGTCATACAAGCTGATAGGAAAGCAGCCCCACAGCAGTACCAATGGCTCGTTGGCACACCTTACCTCTCTAGGTTGCTCATGTCTACATCCTTTCCTGGGTTTAGCACTTTATGGGCCAGGGCAATGACTCTGAAGCCTTGGCTTGTGTATGTCTTAAGCTCCTTTAAGAAATTAGCTGGGACTGTTTACAGGAAAAAAATATAATGGTTAGAATATTCCATCCTTGCTGATTGCTTTTCTAGTGTTACATGCCTGTCCTTTAAACTAAATTACAGCCTTAGTTATGATGCTGTAGCCTTTCGCAGAAGTCAGCTGTTTTGTACCAAAGCTGCATAACTGACTGGTCAAATAAGTGATCCATGCATCTTTTTATATTTTTAAAAGCATGTTAAGGTGCAGGTAGTAGAGAAGATGAATTATTGAGCAGAGGACGAGTAACTGACTTCGTAATTCTGTCCTAAGCTTTACTGCATACATACTGAGTGACTGAGGAAACTGTTTTTGTTTATGCCTTAATGTGAGAATTCTCCCAAATCCTAAATTTTCAATTATCTGTTCATTCCTGTGACTCTAAAAGCCAAGAGTTCCTTTTAACTTTACAGTATTTTGTATTCACTACATACTGCAATCACAGCTTTATAGTGTGGCACCTAATTATTCATTAAGCTGCAATCAGTATAGAAACAATCAAGACAGAATAAAAGGAGCTATCTAGAAACCTGAGAAAGTGGAACATAATTTTGAAGCCATTTTTCTTGCTGGTGTTGACTTGTTTGGAGGTTTGTGTCATTAGATCTTAGGTGGTTCTAAACTAAATATTTTCATTGTCCCTCAGAACCATTTTAATTTGTTTTCAGGTCAGTGCCGTCTGAAATAACAAACCACAGAGCCACATTAGACTGTGTTTGCTTGGCATCCATTTGAAATATTCAGTGAATGTGACCTGAGTTGCAAGTTTGTAGACAAATTTGTACACAAACCTATGATATTGTTCACATGCAAAAAAGAAAAGCCTATGTTTACTTCCAGAGAGAAGATAGAAGTCTTGGCTCAAGTGTTAATACCAATTATCCTTAATAACAGTAATTTGAGTGTCCACAGCAATTTTTCCATTACTGAGCCTTTGTGAGCTGGATCAGTAACTCAATGCTGAATTTACAGGGCAATAAACTAGAAGGAGATTTGAGAACTTGTAGAGCACAACACACCTGCTGTGACACATGCAATTACCATGATTCTACATATGCTCTGAGTATTTTGGTGTATCAACATTATTTATGTACTATATCTTCAGCTGATGCAAGTTAGCTAAGGCATGTATCGTGGCTGAACTTCAGGCTGTGCTGCATGAATCTTTACCTTACAAACAGTGAAAGCTTGTTTGTAGTATCAACTAATGACATTTAACAAGCTGAAAGCTTGGTTTTAGGAAGAGTCATGCACATGCAGTTGCAGTGTGGCCAGTGGGATTTCAGCCCCAGCATATGCTCTGTTTTCGATTCAATCCAAATAAACACTGTGTGAAGTTCCCCTTTCCCAATTCTATACCAGTATCTTGTTTGCAAAAGCTGGACACTGTTTCTGGTGCTCCTTTCATGTACAGGTCATACTGTTCCTCTCCTATCTTCTGTGAAACAACTGACATTCTCTGCAGCGCTGAAGAAAATGGGAATTGATGTAGAATTGCTATTCCTTCTGTGGGAGCCTTAAAGAGGAAAATGAAATGTTACCTGAGTCATTGATTATACAAAGCAAATCCATTCTGAACTTTAGCTCATTTGAGTCTTTCTTGCTAAGGTGTCTTATTACTAATAGGAGACTGTTGTCTTCTGGCTTTGGGATCAGATCGCTGATTACATGTTTAGGAACCACTGCCTTAACAGCTCTGTCTTCCCAGCATACTTACAAGGAACCTCAATATTTTTGAGGTTTTGTCCCAGCCTTTCTCTTAATAACCACATATTAATGTAATACTTCTGCATCTACAGTCCTGGGAACTGTAATTTGATGAGTTACAGTGCATTAGCATGGGAACAAAGACATCCTAGAAACAAGACTGACTTCCTTGTGCCACAGCACTGTCTTGCTGGTACTAGCAATAGAAATCACACACCTTCCATTGAGAAGAAGCTGTCTGGGTCAATTGGCCTGGAAACATATGAATTTTCAACTATCAAAACACAGAGTTTCCCAAGGGGCCTTCTGAGTGGAGGAGTGAAGCAAAACACTTTAAGAGGAGGAGTAAAGCTTTGGGGTGAGGCTGATAAATCTGCTAGCAGGGTTGCATGAACATTACCAGCAGGATTTATGGACCCACATCAATGCTTTTGAATGTAATGCATTTTCAATGTAATGCCTTTTCCTTACTCACATTGCTTTCTCCTGCAGATGACCTCATGCTTCAGACATTTTCTTCCATTTATGTTGTCTCTCTGCATTAGTTTCCACTTGGATTGATTGTGTACATTAATTTTGTCAGCAGCTTTATAGACTGAGGACTCAAGAGTAGTCTGTACCTTTAATTAGTGCAAATTGTAGAGTTGAAAATGAGGGGGTTTTAGGCCCATGAAGAGCCGTAGGTGCCACTTCAGGAGTAGCATCTTCAGTTTAATCAGAATTTGCTTTTCTGGTCTTAAGCTTCCAGAAGGTCTGTTCTGGGGGAAGATGCAGCACAGTACCAAGACTGGCTGAAAGGCATTTTGCAGCTGCTAGCACATGTAAATGAATAGTGCTTGTGCCAAGAATTTGCATTTGCTGCAGGCTGAAAACACAGAATATTCATTCTCAGAAAGAATTGGACTTACACTGCTGGCCTTCGGCCCTGGTCTAACAATGCAGGTTCTGAGAGCACCAGACCCGTCCTGAGTTATTCTGGAGTCTTCTACTACCTGTACAACAAAAAAAAATATTTCTGATATTTCTGGTACTGTTTTGTTTGAGGCTTTTTTTGGTTTTCTGTTTTTTTTTTTTTTTCTTCACACCTGTTAAAGCAGGAGCAGCAGAACATGGGATCATGTTTCCCTCTTACTCTTGGTATCCAGTTGCAGAAGTATTTTGTTATGATTCAATAGGTCTTCCTATTCATCATCAGTGAAAGCCTCCCTGCAGCCTTGTCCTTAGCAGAAGCCTACACGGCCCTGAATCTTCTCACTTGATGAGAGTAAGAACCTATGTCAAATTTTGTGGTTTCTCTAAAGTTCCACATAAATTTAATGCCAAATCAATGTTGAAGGGAAAGAGAAATAATTATCTAGCTGGTTTTGTCTGCCATTCTTCTGCTTTTAAAAGACTCACTGATGTTCTATACAGAAACAGGGTGGTAACTTTCAGCATAGGATGCTTTTAGCCCTCCAACTCTGTTACTTTATGTGCTGCCAAGGCTCATTCACCCTCAAAGTCCCCTTCTGCTGTCATGTGGTTCTGCCTCCACTTCCACAGGAGCGAGCACCAGTCTTATGCCTTCCCACAGTGCTGCTGGAAGAGCTGCTATCTGTTCTACTTATTGATTAATCTCTTTTGAGCAAAAGGTTGAAGGAGAAAACATGACAAAGCTGTTAACTGCAGAGACACAGAACCCCTCCAGTCAAGCACATGTCAGAGAGAGGAGCTGCCCCTTTCCTTCTCATGCCCCCTCGCATTCTGCTCTCATCAAAGCAACTCTCCATCCCTATGGATGAGCCCCAAGCCTCAATCTCTCACTTCATCCCCAGGTCTCTGAGACTCGTTGTTCACTCAGCTGTAGGCTCCAGCCTTGGTTTCTCCATAGGGATGTCACTTTGCTAATAAGGGATGACAGCCTTTAGCATAAGAGCAGAAAAACTTGCCTGTGCCATGGCTGAATTGCTCTCTCTGAACCACGTGGCAAATCAGTGGACTGATCATCTGCTTCCAGCAAGCAGCAACCAGGCTCCCCCTCTGCTTCCTTACACTCCAGTGTTTCCAAATCAAATTAAGAGAGCAAATGCAGGCACTCCCAAGGAAAGCAATTGCTGGACTACCAAAAAGCAGCCTCAGTCCTGCAAATCTGTCATGAGGTTAGTAGAAATAGTAAATTCTAGCTGTTAGGACCAGGACTGCAAAGGAGTTTCCACTATAGGCATGTATTTGAGCATGACTTGTGAGTAAGCACCCATGGGCTGGGTTGCAGTGTCCATGCTTTGGATGTGTGCAGAGGATGTGAGTCAATTACCCAGTGTGTGCCCTCAAACATTTTCATGTCCAGTGGATCTCCCTGAATCTTCTTATCCAAAACAACCAATGAATGACAGCTTGCCATGGCTCCACACAGAGGTCCCCAGGGCAGAGGAGTGCTGGGCGGGAACTTATGGACTTTCTGAAACCTGATTGAAAGCAGAAGGTTAGTGTAAGAGGGACATGGAGACATAAGTCCTCAGCAAGTGCATACAAGCGCTGCTCTGCCGCATTCAGTGGAGCCAAGCCCAGTAACTGCAAGCAACACTATGTCCTACCCATCCTTCTGATTAACAGGTTGAATGCATTCAGGAGGCCAAAATGTACTCAGTAACTGATTGGCAGTAGTTCAACTTGATATAAAGTAACTGAGACAGTAAAACACTCAAGAGGGACTCACACAGGAATCCTGCTTGGCAGTTGCTGTTTGGTAACAGACTAATCAGAGATGATGCTGTCAGAGAGGAAACAATTTGCAGCATGGATCTCAAAGAAGTCTGGCAATATGTCCTAGGAGAAGTTTTGTGAAGCTGCCGTATGGAAAGGGAGTGCCTCTGCTTGGGCTGGTACTGTGTATGCACCAAGGTTGGATAAGCACCAATAGCCTCCTCTCAGACCCATGGAGTGATGTGGGAGATTATTTTGTAAGTCAAATTAAATTCCTTTACTGTTGCCTTGTAGCATTCAGCTTAGCTGATAGCTAATCTTATGTTTTAAAATGGGACCATTTAAAAAAGGGTAATTATGCAAAGAGGATAATGAGATCAATGCAGACAGTAATAGCTCCTCCTTGTGTTTTGGCAAGCCACCAGCACTGGTTCCCAGCTAGGTGCAGACTGGACATGTATGCAAAGAGAGAGTTACATTCTGATACCATGGATTTTTTTTATTCCGTGAATTTATTCTGGTATATGGATCTAGTTTTGTTCTGCTGATTATGTGAGCAGATGCCACCTGCAAGGCTGCATTGGTGGAAATCATTCTGGCACTGCTATAAGCTGTCTGCCTTTTGGTGGGCTCCAAGCCTTTTCAATGTGCATCTATGCACATGGCCTCTCTGATGCACTCTGATGCACAGAGGTCCACGAAGAGATTGTACTATGTGTATGAGGTTTGGTTCTACTGGGAAACTTTTATTGGTTGACACTAATTTCTTCTCGTTACTTTGCATCAGATAATAAGTTTCTCTCTGTCCTTTGCGGAAGCACTGGGAATGTGATTTTTTTTCTCTTGCAAAGAATTAGTTTTTTCATTCATTATGTCATGATTATCTCTGTGGTGTTGAACTGATGTATTAACAACTATTAATGAAACCTGGGAGCCGATATGGGGTGTATGATTTATACTGGCCCCTGCAAGAGATTAATATATTGAGTTTGGCATAACATGCACTGCAGAGCTGAAGTCTGTTATTTTATTACGGTAATATGAATTAAATAGTATAATTCTGGGTTCATTCAAGTTTAATCATAGAATCCTAGAATAGTTAGGGTTGGAAAGGATCTTAAGATCATCTAGTTCCAACCCTCAATGTTTACATAGGGGTTATTTCTATTCATTCTATCCATTGAGGATTTCAGTGGTCTTTGGGCTTGGAATTGAGATAGAACCTGCCATGTGTTTGGATTATTTTTTTTTTCCATGGTATTTACAGAAGGTAGGTGAGATTTGACAGGCACCAAAGTCAGCAACACTCTATTTCATCACAATTTCTTAGCTTTTAAATGATGAAAGGTTTATTGAGTAAGAATATTTATTGACCTGTGCTGAGAATGACATAATTGAAAAGCTCTGTACATATTCTCCAAATCCCCACAGGGTAATTAAAAGCACTCACACTGCTGCTGACTTCTGTTTGCCTTGAATTAGTAGCAACCTTTATGGCTATGACTGCCACAGCAGCATCCAGATGCCCTCCTCAGAAGGAAGGAGCTGAGCAGCAAGCAAGGACGCCCACTGCACTCTGCGTCCCTAAATGGACATGAACATCTCTTGCTGTCTTTCTGTATCCTATGCAACTGCCTCCCTCGTAACTAGACATTTGGGCAGTGCATTCACACTGGAGATTAGTTCTTTCTAAATTAAATCCTTCCTTACCAGCTTCCCTCAGAAGGGGTGACGCCCCACAGGTCCAGTCCATCTTCTGTCAGGGTGCCCGTCTAAAGTTAAATAAATATCTAGTTACCTTGATATTGCCGCCCACCCTCCATTCCTCCTGCACGTTCCCAGAGGTCCTTCCCCAGCTCCCAGCAAGGTAAGGAAAGCCTCCTGCTCACAGTGTGACCCTGCTGCATGAGCACGTTTAGAAGATTTCTCCCTGGGGTTAGATATGGGTAGATGAGGTGGGAAAAAGAGACAATAAAATCCCATGTTCCTAGCAGCCACCAGCATCTTTCAGTGCCCCAGGAAGTGCCTCACTTTGTCAAAGCAAACAAGGTTGATCTGTCCGCAGATATTAATCCTCTGTGGGCTGATGCAGAAAATCTTCTTCTTCTTCAGCCTCCTTTGAGCATAAACAGTGCCTGTTGTCAAGGCGGTGAGGATAGCAGGAGGCACAGCCACAGTGAGGAGGAGGAGGGCCATAGCCACCACATCTGCCAGTGGCTTCTGCAAACAGCAAGAATAACAGAGGCAATGGGGCAGGAACAGGCTCCCTGTCTTGTTACCGCCACTCTCAGGGGGTCCAACCCTCCTGCCCAGGAGCAATACAACCCACAGTTTGCCCCTGGGGATCACAGATTTATTCTGCTTTATTCTGTCTGTCCCTCCTCCCCCAGTTTCTGGCTTCTGAAAACTGAATTACAGAAGTGAACAATATTCCAAGGACCTTGAGTGACCAAGGGCTCAGAGCTGGGGCCTGCAGCACAGAGGCATCCCTTGTAATTAATTACCTTGTGGGACACGAACACACACACGGTGTAGATAAGTCCAGACACACCAATGATAGACAGGCCTATGATGAACTTGAAGGCATCTCTGTAGAGTTTGAAGTTTACTGGTTTGGGGTAGAGGATGGATCTCACCAGGTCACCTTTAGCTGTACTGAACCCTGTGTGAAAACATGCGCCGTTGTGTATGTGACATAGCGTTGTATGTACCGTGTTAGTGAGATAACATTGCACAAGCTTTAGCCATCTAGTGGCAACAAGCACTTCCCAGGACAGCAGACCTGTGCTGGACTTGAGCTAGAAAGAGGAACCAGCTCTCCTACCAGCCTCTGGGGCTGCCACTTTCCCTCTGCCGGTTAGCAAACAATAAAAGAAATACCGGTTTGCAGCACGACAGCTTTCACTGGCCCTTTGCCTGATGGCTTTGTTTGTATGACTTCTGTCCCGCAGAAGAGGACGTGTCTCCGGTAGTCTTCCATGCTATGGATTTTCCAGGGCATTGGACTCTCCGTGAGGGGCAAGGGGGTTTTAGTAACCGGAATGCTTTCACCTAACAACAAGAGCATGCAGCTTCACTTAAGGGAATTTAAAAGTCTGTCAAATTCTGCATGTTAGAAAGTGACAGCATCCATTAGGTGTTCACCTGACTCATTAGCTTGCTTATGTACTTACACAAGTGGATTTATGGTGACAGCCATTACAGTTTTCACTTCAAGAGTACATCACATGGTTTCTCTGAGCATTTTGTATGAAGGAGCTTGGGTCAAATTTTGCCCCGAAATCAAGTTCATGCCTAGTAGTGCCTTGATATTTATGTGTAACACTAATCTCTGTATTCATACATTGCATGTTTGAACACAACTCTTGCAAGACCAGAATGCAAAAACTCAAAAAAAAAGAAAAATTCACTGTATTTGAGTATTTTCACTTTTTGCTCCTGATGGTATATTAATACTACTTGTTTTTAATGTGAATAAAAAATGCATAATACACCACAGCTGACAATTGCCCAAGACAAACATGAATTATTCAAGCCACACTTTTTCTACCTCCTGATGCAAAATATTCTAATAAATAGTAAATAATTTGATGTCAGAACAGATAGAGACATCTCCTTGACAGAACCTGCACAAAGCCTTAGCATTTCGAACTCCAATACTGCACCTGTGAGCATCCCTTCATTCACAATGCAGCTTCCATCAATCAGGACAGCATCACATGGGAGAGCAAGCTTTTTTCCATCTAAAAGAAACATGTCTCCAGGGACTAAGTAACAAGATTTTGTCTCTTTGCAGCCTGTAGAAGAATACAGAAATTAACTTCACTTGTGCACAAGTTTGGGCAATTAAAAAAAGTCTCAAGGCACACACATCATCACTAAACTTCTACATTACATGATTTAAGGCCAATGCTTCATAGAAATAACCCTGGCTGAAAAGAAACAGAACAAACATCAGCCCTTGTCTAAACATCTCTCTAGAAGTGGGTGTCTTCAGTTTCATCTGCTTAATGTCCATGTAACACAGACCAAGAAAACCTATCCAAGGTCTTTACATCCTCCCATCACCCTAGGAATTGCCTATCTCTATATATTTAGGAGGCAAACCAGCTACAACCTGTATTTTATGGGCAAGGAACTGACACACAGGAAACTACATACCTCAGTAGGAGCCATACACCTAGACTCCTTGAAACACCTTCTCAAGCTATTTGACAAGATTGTGAAAGCAGCCTATAGCAGAGTGGGGAAGCAGGTCTCAGAAGGCCAGAGTTGTTACTTAGTTGCTTGTTCGTGAAATTACGTTTTCCCAGCTGTTCTTGACTCTTAACACAAAAAACTAGGTCCAGCTGTATTACAGCTGTCGCAGATACAGATGATAATGATATAGACACATCATTACTGTGCCACATAGGGTGTGCCCACACTTCTCGTTGCCCTTCCTGCCTCACCTCCCGCTGCCCCATTCTCCTTGCAGCTCACCCTTCATGTTTCAGCAGTAGAAATCAACAGGAGCCGTGCAATTCCAGATACATTTCAACACATCACTTAATTACACAGTTGATGAGGAAAATGAGATGCAGATGACTCACCTTCACTCCATACAGACTGTAACCTGGACTTTGTTATGCTCCTCAACGAGCTGATGCAGCTTGGTAGACTGCTGTTGATGGGAAAGCAATTGGAGTGGTAAAACACCAATACCCAAGTGAAACAGTAGGTTACAACTCGGTGACCGTGTTAACATCACAGAAACTGAACCCTGGTGAGTTATCCAGGGGAGGTTCCACATTGCTTGTTAGAAGTCAGGATGCAAATTCATCAAGTTAACATAGAACCTGCTGCTGTGGGACCTAATTTTCTGATTGTTTCTGTTCATGATGCTGTATCTCCCTTGACCTTCAAGGGGCTACTCCTGCTTTGTGTCAGAGTACATCTCCTTAGCTGCAACACTGCTACCTCCAGTCCCTTAGCAGAGGGTTTGTTTGTGCTCAACAGTTTTCTCCTTGCTGGGATGCTATCAACAGGACAACCAAGTTCTAAAGGCTATTCTTACAAAATTGACATTGCAAGGAAAACAGAAATTCTAATTTAGCTGGGTGTCTGTGCTTTGCCAGTTTTTGCAATCCAATTTAGACAATTACATATCCTGAGATAATGAAGTCAACTGTCATTGCAAAGCCATTAGAGAGAATGTCTTTTCTTGATTTAAAAGTTGCGATTGCAAAACACTAATCCCCGAGTGTGGATTTCTTCATTAGCATTGTTAATGTGAAGATGTCAAGCCAGTTTGAAGAATATCCAGAGGCTCCACATTGTAACTCGTCCTGCCAAAATTACCAGCTGCATAATGAAACTGGCCTTGCCAAAGAAAGCTGAATGGGCTTTATCTGTTCTTTATGCTCTGCAATACCAGGAGGGACACTGATACTTTAAGGACAAAGGTGTGCTCAAAGACATCTGAGTGCTTGTTCAACATGGGAATGCTAGTCATCCTCTGATATTAGTCAGAGATACAAAAACATGATGTGCAGCCAACACACCTGTGCTAGCAAAATCCCAACTATTCACAAAGCCCTTGCTGAGATCAGTGTGAGGCAGCAATAAAAGCTTGCCCTTAGCAGGGCAAAGGGTGCACAGCAGTGTCATGTCAGCACAGCAGACTGGAGAACACCTACTGCCCAAAGTCCCATGAGTGCAGTGGCCTGGGACCTAAGCAGGGAATGTGCTGTGTGCCTCTACAAGTCCAGAGAAAAGCAGAGTCGATTCAAACAAAAGCGAGCTCCTGGAAGGGCAAGTTGTTGCTTCCTCCTGGGCAGCACTTCACAGAGAAGTTTGCTATACCACTTTCTCAGGGAACCTTTTAAATGGCTGAATCTTACCCTTCCCCAGTAAATCTGTGTGGAAACAATGATTTTAACAATGGATTTTGAGGCAATGTGAGCCGTGCCTGGCTCTGAAGTAGCACATGAGCATGACACTCAGGTCAGTACACCACGGGGCTGCCATCTCTTCACCCCTGCAACCACCTCTAGTCACATCACACTGTCTGCAGGAACTGTAATTCTCAATGCTGTCCTCTAACAGTTATATTGTTGCTGAAGATGGATAAAACACTTAGTAGGATTCAGGAATCCCAGTTCATTTTTGCTTTTGAATCTTAATAATACAGAGGAATGTGATAACCTAATATCCAGACTCAAGAGTATTGCCTGCCAGGCTCCTTTTCCTATTGCTCTTTTCCATCTGTACTTTCATTCACATGGGATTACAAAAGAGAAATTTTCTCCATGTGATTTTGTCTTTCCTGTGTTTTTAAAGTGGGTTCAGAGATCAAGGAAATGTCTTCCAAATTCCCAGTGAGAGTGTTCTGTGATTCCAGCAGAAAGCACTAGGAATCTCCCTTGTCTGCATGAAGATACTCAATGGCAGGCAAACATTGCATAAGGCTCATTTCAATCTACTTGCCTTTGCCATGGAGGCTGAATTGGGTATATCACAGGTGAGTGCTTTAAGTCAAAAAGTGAATGAGCTGAGACTATTAGAAAATTCTTGTAAGCAGCTGTATCCATGATAGAAGTGTTGAACAAATCTGAGGGATAGTCGTGTTTCTTTTTGCCATTAAGATCTTTTATTTAGCAAAGCTTAAGAGGATTCAGTAGGAACCATACTCATGGATATAGTCCACCTTCATAAAGTCTTACAAATCCCAGTTATCAGACTTCAATCTTTAATTTTGGGGAAGT
>WYDI02003648.1:0-68215 GCA_009867235.2 Psittacus erithacus
AGTGTGAGGTGTCCCTGCCCATGGCAGGGGGGTTGGAACTAGATGATCTTAAGGTCCTTTCCAACCCTAACTATTGTGTGATTCTACAATTCTATGATTCACTCATGTAATAAGAGCAGATATTTCCATGAGAATGTTTTTGTAGGGATCCCTCCCCAAAACATACAAACCCAGAATACTGTCAGAAAGAGGCAAGTACAGTATCACAGCAGACCCCGATGCTACTCCTCATTTTTGGATAACATGTGCTGCTGTGATTGTGAGACAAAGATTTCACTTTCCATACAGATAAATGCATGTAGTGTAGCTATGTTGTATGCAGTAACATAAAACCCCATAATTTCCAGTTTGTGGTTCTGTATTTCCTTACAAGGAGGAAAACCCAACCTGCAACATACACATAAACACAAGATCTTCAGATATGCAAAAGAATGCAGTTCCATTGATTAAAATGATACCATATCAATTTGTACCAGCTGAGGATCTGGCACCTCATCCCTGGGCCACCACTATATTTCTCCCCAGCATGGAAACTGGCTCTTGTCCAAGTTCTGCACTCTGCAGTCACAACTTACTATTGTGTAATGAGACTTAAAAATAGTAGGCTTTTTTCCTGTATGGACTTTCGCAGCATCAAGCTGAACAAACACTTCAGAAGTCACTACAGCGCACACTGCATTCAGACTGAGCAGGGATTTAGTTGAGGTTGACCAAATTACTAGGGGCCGTCTACTCGCAAAAACTACGTTATATGCATAATGTATTCGTTTATCCATAGATAATTACTGGAGTGTCAGAGGCCATTCTAATTTTAATTACTTCACATAACAGTAAAATGATGTAGCAGAAAGACAATGGCTTTAAAATACAATCAAGAGTTGTTACACATCATTGTTGTATTTTTCCATATACAGTAAAAATGCCACAGACATTACAAATGACCTCAGTTGTGCAAGTAAATGACACATTGCAGGCATTATAATTATCTTTTTCAAATTCAGTAAATCACAACAGCAGCAAGGCCAAACCACATTTTTCCTCTCTGTTAAGCATTTTTTCCTTGAAATGAGGTAAAGCATGGTACCAAGTGCAATGCTTATTTGTGCTACATGAACAGAACAGCGCAAAAAAAAAAAGCCATAAAAATAAAAACACAGCATAGTTAGGAGGACTGTTTAAAGTACAGTATAACAGGACTTAGATTAAAAAAAAACCAAACCAAACAAGGTTCATGCCAACTAACCCCCACACTATTTATGAGACAAGCCTGTGTGGTTGCTTTTGAAGACGGGTTACAACAGTCCGCTTACACTTGTGCTTATAGCATGTCAAGTGATTTCTATCCCAACCTTCAAATGATCAGATTTAGGTCTTTAATAGCATACAATGTCCAATATCAAAATCATATCAACTGTAGGGTAAAACACACAGATGTATAACATGGAAACTAATAAGAATTCTCTATCTCAAAGGATAAAAAATATTTCAATGAGGTCACACTGGAAAAAATTACGGCATTTAAAACACATTTAAAAACGCATCAGCAGCAGAAACTACTTTATAGTCAGCCACTAAACATTTCAGATTTCCAATTCATAGGCTTTATCTAGTAACAAAGCAATCATTAAACTATTCTGAAACACAGAACAAGTTCAGTTAATTTTCTTTGCATCAAGACACTCTGTAGCACTTTACTGCTAGCAATTACCTGAAACCCCTGAGAATCTGTAACCTTGTAATAATCAGTAAGAAATTTTAGGCATTCAAAGACTAACTTACACTGTAGTTTTTCATAACGCAGTTAAAACTACTTAAGACTTTCTAGATGGTCTGATTTCATCTGCTGATTGATGTCTGGCCAGAAACACAGAATTGTTAACATTAGTAATCATGTATTTTTGCTAGAAGACTTCAGTCCTACCACGAAAAAAAGAGCTGTAACTTAAATCAGTGACCTTTAAAAGCAAAACAAAACAAACAAAAAAAAACCATTTATAACAATTTACCTTTGAAAATTCAGACTCTGTGTTTTTACTATTCCATCTCATGTACACTTGTTTTATACACATCAAGACTTGCAGGTCTTGTATTTCCCTGTTATATTTTCATGATTGAAGTACCAAACAAATGCTAGAATTTTTGATAAGCTAGTATTTTAATTCTTGTTCTCACTACTATAACAATGCTCCTTTCAAATATAAGAATGGTCCTTTTTGCAGAATGAAAAATGACTGAGATAGAAAACATGAACTTTTGAGAACTGTATTTCAGAAAAGCTTAACGTCTATCCCTTGTCACTAAGGCATTTATTTTATCTTTTGTTAAGAAAGCAAGAGCTGACAGTTTTCGTTTTGTTTTAGTGTGCATTTGTGAGGAAAGGAATAGGGTTTAAAAGCAGGAAATACAGTATTTATTTGTAATTTAATACATAAGACACAGCATCAAGTTCAAACTCTTGTGCTGGAAAACATTAAAACACCTTGCTCTGCTTTCTCAAACTTCAAGCATAATTAACAGGGCAAAATTGCAGCAAACCTCTACTGATACTGGTGGGAATACGAGACCCACAGCTTTTTTTAAAAGGTAAATTAAGAGGTATTATAGTTACAGTGCAAAAAATTAAAATTTCAAGCATAATATATAAACATAGCACCAAAACAGAAAACAATGCATGCAAAAAAAAAAAAAAAAGGAAAGAAAAGAAAACAGAACTGAGGTATTTAAGTAAAGAGTGCCTACAAAAATCTAATTAAAGAAGTATAGGCAAAGCCTAAAAAATAAAAGTATGATTTCCACCCCCTGCCCCCAGTAGACCAAAACACCAATGAGCTAGTTTCTCTAAATTAAGGACCTAAATCACAGATGTATCAAAAGTACGGCAGTTATATCTCAAACATCAACTTTCACGTTATTTAACAGCACAGCTTTGGTAGGCGAAATATGCATGCAACTCTGAAAAGTACAGTAAGAAATTTACGTGGAAATATCTTTAAGTGTAAAGGTGCTCTGTTTGTTAAATACGTAACCAATTGACTATAAAATCTGCAGCATATTTTAGGTGTGATATGTCAAAGGTTATTTTGTTAGAGTGACAGTTTACACTGTGCAATTATTCATTACTGTTTCCAGTATTGGAACTATCTAGCTTGTACATTTGTGTAAAATTGGAATTTTAACCAAAGACCGTATTTGTTTATGGTATAAAAAAAACCCAAAAACCCAACTTTCAACTAACCACCTCCTCAGAATTGTTAAAAATAACCTAATTACATATATATGAATACAATTTCTATTATAATCCTGTAATAAGTCACAGCTATATTAATGAGTTGTACTGTAAATATAGAGCTGTATCATTGTAAAATGCATAATACAATGAAGGGAATGTAAAACAGCCTGTCCAAAAAAAATCAGAAATTAAAAGATTATTAATGAGGGTTTATTTATTTTTAAGGCAAGAACCTTTTTTTATGCAAGACTGTGTGGCATAACGAAACTGAAGTTTCATTCTACCAGTATGCCAGCCTTTTCAATTAGAATCTGTCCCTAACAAATAAGTGCAATAATGATCGGGAATGCCATCTTAATGTAAAAAGATGACATGGAGAAATAAAAAAAAAAAAAAAAAAAAAGAGAGAGAGAGAATACTGGCACACTTGTTCTTTCTTATACCAAATCATCCAGCACAGTTTATCAACTGCTTTATGACTGGCACTAGTGCACAGACTGAAGAATTTCAAGATTACTATATATAAATCTAGCAACTGTATTAGGCATAAGCTCCCTGGCCTTCTAACACTAAGCAAAGCTGTACTGACAATAAAAGTAAACCATAAAGACCTGACAACAATTATTCTGAACACTTGCTAAATGTCATCATTAAAGCACTCTCGTGATTAAACAAAGCAGAAGTGAGGAAAGAAGACAAGATTGTGTTTGCGCAAAAAACTATAACTACAATTAGTTCCAAAATTTTATACATGTTAAATGTCGTTATCTATTCTGTTATCAAACAAACTTTAAATTCTGTCTTCCAATTTGTTCCTCTCAACATCAACATTTTTAAAAATGTTCTTTATTTGTGTTTTTTCCCCCATTTTATTTTTAAGAGGAGTCTCAGCTGTTTGGGACCTGAGGTTGATTTGCTTTGAGGCTTCGTAGTGCTCTTCTCGCAGCTGCAGATTTGGCAATCCTGTAGCTTCTGCCAACACCTTTAAACTTTCCCTTTCCTACAACTTCCACTGTTACTCTGACCTTTCCATCGTAAGTTCTTTCTGCAGGACTGCAAAAATATACACAAGAATTACTTACTCCCTAGGTAAGTTAACGTGAAATAGAGAGACCTACATTCTCTTTTCTATGGAAGTTAAAGCAGTATAGGTAAACAGAAAATGTTACTTTTCTCAAAGTTATGCAATAAAAAACAATAAAATCAGTGAACACAACGATCATGCTAGCTGCTTAGTGTAAAAGAAATTAATTTCTGACATTTAAAAATCCTCAGCAGTTTATGAAACACAGCTTGAAAAATATTTTATGGCAGCGTGTACCAAAGGAGGGATATTCTTACCTAAATTTGGCTGTCTCTGGTTCCATCTCCAGCAGCTCTCGCACTGGAGAACGGGGCACATTAGCAGAAAATTTCTCTAATTTGGAAGAGAAAAAAAAAAAAAAAAAATTAGCTTTCTTCTCTTTATAGCAGATGGCACTTAATTATTTTCTTTTCTGAAAGCAGACAATACCTATTAATGGCCTCATCATTGGATAGTACACTTGCCACACCATTTCCAAAGACATTCCGCTATCCATATAAATGGCACCAGCAAGAGACTCAAATATATCCCCCATGGCCTTTGGTACTTCAATGTCTTCCTCTTTTTCTTCATCTTCTTCAGATCTTCTGAGCTGTTAGCAATTAAAAAAGACAGGGGGATGCAGGAAGAAAGAAGGAAGAAAGAAACAATTGCATATTTTAAAATAAAAAGATCTTCAGAAATATAAGCTCTCTTTCATGCTATCCTGTGCTGCTTCCTTTAAGTTTTTCACTGACAATTTTCCGCAGTAAAATTGTTCTTTTACTCCCCAATGAAACCAGGTTGCTGGATATGCCATTTTTCAAATGTGAAAATAAAAAAATTTCCAAACACCATTGTGTACAGAGACCTTATGTGCTTTGTGAATTCCTCATGTATTTCTGTAGGATTTTACCATGGGTCTGTTTTTTCCAATAAGAAACAGACTTGGCTCAGTCAGTTAATACTAGAAAGCTACGCATAATAAAGGAAGGTTTAATACATCAGGCATCTCCTAGAAGTAGCTTCAAAAATCTGTATGAAAGCTCCAAAATCTCTGGATGAAAGTTGAGTGTACTTCTCCTTATCTCATTTACCCCAGAAGACAAGCATGAAACAAGCATCCGTAAACTGAGCCATGAATAAATGACAACCAGCAACATGAGACTGAGCTAGCAGGCACACCAAGCTATCTTTTAAAGGTAGCAGGCAGTGTTTTCTTCTGTGCTACCCTTAAGACAACAGCATAGTCTCATTATTAAAGCTAAACTTTCAGTCTATGTTTTAAAGGTCTTGAGTTAATCTAATCCTTTACAAGAAATACATCAAATGCATACAATACACATTCACCTAAGTCCAAAGTGATCTGAAACAGAAATTTTTGACCATAACACTCCTCTGCCTAAAATGAAGTAAGTTTTTTTGTCTTTTCTCCCAGAAACTACCTTCTTACTTTGTTGGGTTTAAAGCCCCAAGGTAGAGGCCAAAGTCACTCCTCTTAAGAGCCACCAAAATACTTCATGAACCAGTACCACCCAGTATTTCTACCCAAAATATATCAAACAAGAAGTCAGAGCTGATGTGTAAACACTCCAAAAAGTAATTTTGATGTTAGAAACCAAGCTCAACTCTTCTGCACAGTGTATTTCATACCAAGTGCAAACTGAAGCACTTTTGAATTATACTGAAATAACAGGAGAGAGAAACTAAGAGCTGTAAAGCAAGGGACAACAGATGTTTCAGGAGTGATATTTGAAAAAAGCAAAGCAGATGACGTGGAGACACACATGGAAACCAGTCTAGCTGGCATGAACTGCAAAAACAAAGACTCTTACATTAACTCTGATGAAATAAGAGTTTCAGTAATTCAGTGCCAGACCAAGATAGGGAGCAGGCTTAGGGACAGTGAAACAAGAATTTTATTTGAAACAGCTATCACATAATTTGGTTGCAACTTTGGAGGAAGTTTCTAGGCAATCTTTTTGCATACCAGCAAAAAACTGAACAAACCTAAAAACCACTACTCTGAGCTCTCAAAATAAGTTTTTAGCCTTTTCACTCATAGATTTCACTCTGCAATACAGTGCAAGGGCTGTAAAAACATGTTTGTAACAGAAGTATTTTGATTGCCAAGCTTCTAAGTTGTGTAGCAAAAAGAAGAAATTACTAAAGACAAAGATAACATGTTTGTTTAGTGCTGGAGTATTCTCAGATAGAATACTTTCCAAGAGATTGGTCACAGTTTTTCAGAAGACAAACTATGAGGGTTATGCATTGGATAACACTTCTACAGAAAGGATAATGAGAAAGTCCATCTCTTCCAGGATCCTGATTAGAATTTGACTCACAAGACCCCTGCTCTCATACATTTTCTGAGCAGCTTATCTAAATGAATAGTTTTAGACTAATAGATCTCCAGCAAATAGATGTTCATTACCATTAGCTTTCTTCCTGCATAGCACACATAGGATCTGTGCTTGCAGGTCTTCAGTTAAACTATTTTTCAAGTGGTTTATTTGAAAGACGCATGCAATGTTTCCCTGGCTAGCAGATATAAAGCCTTCAGAAGCACGTCACACACACTTGAGCACAGTGCAGTAACACCTGCTCCAGCAGATCTGGTCAGAAGAGAAACAGTGGAAACCTCTGTCAGTGTGCTACATTAAATGATCTCCACATAGTCCCAAGGTAGTATTGCTCATGATGTTGCATGGATATCCTATACTAAGTCAGTGTTAAGTGACTTATTAACTCTTTGTCATGATTTTATGATACAGTAGTAGCTTCCAGGCTAAGTGGTCCTGCTCCCCCCTGCCCGCATATTGTTCTAACAACAACACAAAAGTGAAATAGTGACTGAAATCAAGTGTCACAAAAATCTAGAGGCACACTGTTTTCAGTTTAATTATTTTATGAATGTTCTTACATTATACTTTCTAAAGACTGTATTTTAATTTGCATATTGTATGCTTTGTTACTGGCAGCCTGCTTCTTTGGTTGCTGTGTGCATAGAACTAAAGTATTACAAAAATGCCCATCACTAAGAAATCCAGCAACATGCTTCAAATCAGATACTGAACACATTTCTTCTACTTCCACTAACCTCAGAATCCATTCCTTGCATTTCATTCTTTTCCATTTGAAACTGTACAAAGTCATCAATAACATGAAACAGTTCAGGAGAGACAGCTTTGAAGTACTTGTGGTAGTCATACTTAACAGCTAATGATGCAAAAATGGTATTATTGACTAGAGCAGATCGTAGGTCAGTAAGAACTCCTGGAGAGTGTTGCCGTGGGTCTTCATAAAGGTGCTTGGTTATGAGGTAGTCCAGAATTGCATCTCCCAGGAATTCTAAGCGCTGGTAACAATCTTAAAGCATTGAAAATAAAAGAATGTACAACACCACAATTAAGTTTAACACACACATTCTTTCCAGGTCATTCTGCGTAAGACACTTGCTACACTGCCATTTAAATTCCACAAACTAGCCAATTCTCACAAAAGACAATCTGTTTTTTAAAAAACAGGTATCTTTGTGTTCAGAGAGATCAGTTATTAAATTCTATTAAAAAAAAAAATATCAGAAAAACCAGAAGTTACATCTAATAATAGACACTTTTAAACTAAATATTAATTCGTCAGGCTAGCAAACCATTCGTGTTTATAATCAACACTTTTACTCAAAATCTTCACCACTGCACTAAGAAAGATCAAAAAAAGTAAAACTAAGGGATTCCACTAGCAAGCAGATCTGAAAATGGTAATAATTAAACCTCAAAAAAATTCATAAGAAATCAATGAATCAAAAGCAGGAGAAACAAACAATCTCAGATTTTTCATCTAATTCACCACACATTTAGATTTCTCAAAAAGCATTGAACTAAAATTCCCATTAAGAATGGGTCTTTTAAACTGGAAGCTAAAATTGCCAATCATTGTCTGTTTGGAAAAATGGTAGGGGACAGGAATGGAAAGCTATGCAAATCTAGTTTTAGAATATAAACAAAAGCAAAAAGCAGTCTTGAAAGCAAACAAGGGTAAACAGAAAGGAAGACAGAATTAATACAAAAAGTAACATGAGAGTGAAATGGCTAGTACTAAATTGTTTTTATAGCAGCTGTACCTAAGATACTGCCAGATGTTGATTACTAGCTACTCCTTAATAGAAAAAGTTACAAGCAACAGCAATTCATAGCTGCCTTATTTGGTAAACAGAAAAGGAACCAAAACTTCTGGACCCAACAATGCAATTTCAGCTAGACACTATGCCTCAAGGTTTCTGTTAGTATGCATGTATATGTGTTTAAAGGGATTATCTACCTCCTGTATGTTATGTGAAATATTTGTGAAAAGTAAATACATAGATGGTAGTATTACCTAAAATAAAAAGCTAAAGGAGCATTCCAGTGTACGGTGTGAACTGTTTTTCAATGTACTAACACTGTCAAAACAACTTCTTTAATTAAAGCAGAACTTTATTACTCCTTGACTTTGGGGAAAAATTCAGATTGCTGACTGCACAAGAATTTGCCATTCACTTCTAACAGGGCTGGAATTTAGCACAGTTTGTTTTTAACTGTATATTATAATAGGAAAATATTTCAAGTTTTAGAATGAACAAGTACTATGCTAATTAGTATAAGCAAAAGTAATTCAAGATCACAGAAATACAAATTTGTGCTGCTGTAAAATCTTCTATGACAGCATGTACAGAAACATTAAGCAGTTAGCCTGAAATTAATATTTAGCCTGATTCTGTCAATTGCTTCAAACTTGGACTTTAAATATATACTCAATACAATGCCTAGACTTAAATTATGCCTTCTAATTCACAACTTCAAAGGGAAGTCTCCATGTGATATAGTCCTACAGACTATTCAGCTAATTAAAGTTGTATAGTCTAGTTTTAATCTTCAGAAGTATGGTCAAAGGGTAATATTCTTGGGATTAAATTATGGATAAATTTGCTAAATATATTTGCAAAACATGACTGCTACTTCTAGAAGTACACTGCAATTTTCCAGAGATCTACAATAACTTATTTCAGCTAAATAAGGATCTAATGTCAGTCACGTACAACTAGTGATACAGCCAAGATGAAAAATGCTGCTCTTTCCCAAAATTTAAGACTTCAGTAAGTCTTCTATCTACATCAAATCAAAATATGAATAATCACTGAGATACAGCTTCCACACATATCCCCCTCCTGAAATAAAGAGCAAGATAGTATTTTCAAAGACTTAATATTCAGATACTATTTTTTTTTAAAGAAACATGTTGCCTAAAAAAAACCTATGTATGGGAACACATCATATATTGTTTCTCTTGCATTTACAATATGGGGAAAAACCCCACTCGTTTCAGACTACTTACCAGTAATGGTATTATAATGGTACGAGGCATGAGTAAATGCCTGAAGAAGATAAGCCTTGTTCTTAAAACTGTAGTTTATTTTCTCCTCGAAGTTTTCAAAACCAGAAATAAGGTGATTTAGGGTTTTTTCAGCATCTGGGTGATCAAACATACACCTCGGTGGAATCTTCAAACAACCATACTCTAGGTCTTTATACAGAGAAGGCTCTGAATTAGGTATAGTAGCAGAAATCGAGTCTGGTGAAAGATTTTTCTGCTCGCTGTTACAATTCTCTCTGGTAGCACACAAAGCGCCTTCCCAATCAGTCTTTTTAATTACAGGGAGCACCTTCAGCCCCAGTGAACACAGGAAAAGCTGAGCAGCTCTTTCACCACAGCTGGTCAGATAGCAGCCCAACAGGGCTTCCACACAGTCTGCAATGCTTTTGTCAGCAATACACTGCTCTGTATGCAAGTCATATGAGATAGACTGTTTTCCCGCATCAACACCACAGTTTTCTTCTGACGGATTCCAGAAGCCCACTACAAAATCATCCTCTTCAACAGCTTTGCTAGGATCCAGATAGCACATAGCATCCCACGAGCTATAGTCAAAATCATCAAAATCTGATGAAAACTGAACATTACCCAGGGAAGACTTCTTGGGTGTTTTCCATTCATAGTTTGAATCAGTGGTTGAAAAGTGAGAGAGAGAAATTTTCTTCACAAAAGCCCCTGATCCCATTAACATATTATCAATGAATTTGATATGCTCCTGATCATACTCCAGAAAATCATCTTCAAAGTCTGTTTCTTCCTTGGGTAACCTCCACATTAGGTTTTGATCCTCTTCATCATTTTCATAATTATCAATTTTGCCATTAGCCAACAAGTTCTCCTTTGTCTATGGAAACACAAAAAATATCGTACCGAAGAGGGAAATGAGAAACTTTTATTCCAGAACTGTCAGAAGTGTGGGATTTGAGTAGCGTCTGCTAACAATAAGACTGATTTTTTTCATGTTTCTAATTACATTGTCTGATCAGATGCACACTATAACCTCAATTTACAATAGCATTCTAAGACTAGAATAACTGTCTTAGAATATAAAACCTTTATTACTAACCTATAATAGCACATATTCTACATACAACATGCAGCATTTCATAGAAACTCGTGCTTATACTAGAATATGGTGCACCTACGATTACCTAAATCCACTAAACATTATACACTTGTATACCAAGTAAACAAAGGAATTCTATATTAACAAGTTTGGAGAAGTACAAGGAACATTTTTTGGGTGCATCCTTCTCTCCAGCTGCTAAGTCAGGCTATTACAAATGTTGAACCAATGCAATTTTGAAGATTCTTTATACATCCTTCTATGGCAAATACAAAGGGACTTGCAGGACTTGCTATAGTCATAATCAAGATAATCTCAGTTTCTGGACACATAATTGGAAAATGCATTCCATGTAAAAACCGTAAGAACTTCTTTATCTAGTTCTTCAATAATAATCACCTGAACCAGCAAAATACCTTTCTCTATGTTCTCAAACACAGCTGCTAATTAATTCAGTCTACTTGGCAAACTAGTAGAAAGTTTAGTGTATCAGTATAGGCGATTTTTTATTACAGATCAAAATCAGAAGCCTAATACCAGTTAGCTGGCAAGAACCTAACGTTTATGTGTGTGACTGTCTTCACTGCATGGGTTGGTAATTCAAGAAGTGATCTGGCTACTTATGATATAGTGGATATAGAACAATTCTTTTGTTCTGCAAAAACCACAGTGCAAATTAATAATTCTCAATTTTAACAAATATGCTATCTCTCCAGTTTTCCATTCATTTAGTATCACCAGGATTTCAATATGGCAAGTCTAAAAATGTAAAAGCAGTTTTTAAACTGAATATTAACATATTCATGAAATCATGAAGTAGATGCAAAGGCAAATAGTATTAATCCTTTAAACAAGTAAATACTGGCTTAAAGTTTTGGGTTGTTACAGGCTGTACTTGCAGCCTTAACTAATCAAGTTAAAGCTGTCACCAATTTTCTAATACTTACATGCATACCCACAACAGCAAAACTAATGATGTCTCACATTTTCTCCCTGCTGATATTGAGCAAACTGGTATGGACTGATGTAAATTATAAATTGAACACAGATATGCCCAAGCTATACAATGCTGTATAATTCGCCATGGCCCCAGTCCAGGAGAGCACTTAAACATATTAGCTAAATGCACAAATAGTCTTCCTAACATCAAAAGGACTATCCACAGACTCAAACCAGCATCACTGATGTCAGTGGGAATTCTGCCACTTAATTTGATAGAAGCAAGATCAGATTCAAAGTGCTTTTCTGGATTGGGTCCTGAAAGCCAACACCATTTTGAATCAAGTGAAACAGCTCATATCTGCCCTCAATCTGTGTATGTCATATTATAGGTCTCAGACACTTAATCTTGCATATCTGTGAACCAGATGCTACCATGGGGGACCTCTCCCTCTGGGCCAAATGCACAACTCTAGATGTGTGGATGGGTGGCAGCTGTAAGGTGCACTAGGCAACACTTGAAACCAGCTAAGGATCAAACAGATCACAGCATTCCTCATCAGGACAGAGCAGGCTTCGTGAGATTTAGTGATAGGGGGTGGGGTGGAGGTAAAAGTGGCTACAGAAATTCAGTTTAGATATTTTGCCAAAACAATTTCTGGTGCTGTAATTACCCATCTCACACATACACAGCTGGGATTTCCATAGATTTAATTGATCAGAAAGAGATAGCAAAATATGATATAGTTGTTTTGGATACTAGTAGCAGTAAAATGCTCAAAGTAAGACTAATTTAACCAGTCCCAATTACAGCTAGCACTGATTTTTTTTTTCTTGTTACATACCACCTGTCATATCTGTCACTGAGAAAAATACACTGAGACATGTCTAGCTAGATGATTCAAAACAGACTGCTGTCTGCTTTCACAAAGATTTAACAAGTGATAAATTTAATTCTTACTACAATTTCATTCACAATTTTCTTAAAATTAAATTCATTTTAATTAGCAGAATGGCTACATGAACTACCCTAACATTGTTTGCACACTGCTTCACGTATAAAAAAAAAAGTAACAAAAGTCTAAGTAATGAGAATGAACAACAGCTAAAGAAGCCAGGAAGCAAGTCTGATAAGTCATTATTTTCATCAGACAGCATTTAAAAAAATTAATCAACAATGAAGCTCAGAAAAACGAACCTTTTCTTAAAGAATACCTGATTGATTTTGAGTAAGTTATGGCCACTTACAAGCTAAATACATGTAAGTGCTTCTTTCATGCTTTTCAGAAATAAGCTATCTGATCAAATGAACAGAGGAAGATCCTTCTCCTTAATAAAGCCTGGTAACACAAAAATACCAACATCTGACTAGGATGCTTTTGCAATAATTTGTCATAATAATATGAGTTTTTCTACCCCCAGTTATAGTCTATCAGCCCATGGATGAAGAATGAAAATTATATGCAAGAAAGCAAAGTGTCTACTTGGCACAAACTGCAGCACTACTTAATTGTACCACAGTCTGCATTTTGGTCTGAAATTGTGTATTTTATTTGCAAACAAACAGTGACTAGAACAAGGAGAAAGAGGCCACTGTTATAGTGAACTGAAAGCTTTTAAAAAACAATGATTATGATTAACTCCTGTCCCAAATGTACTGTCTTACTTTTAGAAAGGTACAGCAGTAAGTCTCTTTGAAATAGAAATCTTGGCACACACAGAACCACAATAATCAGGCTGGTTTATTCTGAAATAACATTTATTTGCACAGTATATCTAACTAACAGTCCTCTCATGTGCCCTCTGGTGGTTCTACAACCAAGTGTGGTCTTCAGATTTGGGAAAAAGGAAAAAAAAAATACCTCCACCTCCTTCCTCGATCTCCAAACCATTCTTGAAACACTTAAAGATTACATTACTGACTGCTATGACCAGTGATATTTCTTGCACACACACTTCTACTATCAAAATACAATGAGTTTAGTCAGAAAATAACTGGAACTGCTCCTCATTAAGATTTGTCATTTTGAAGCTTTAGACAGTGAGGGTGGCTAACCCAGCACTGTATTTTGGATGCGAAGTAGCCCTTAGCCATACCCATGGTATAGCTAACAGCAACCAATACTGAACATTTTCTTAAGCCAGCTCCAATCTTCATTCTCAGCACTATGAAAACCAACTCCCTTTCATCTATTCTATGAAGGTGAGCTCATTTATTTCAGAAAAACTCGTGAGAAAAACTGGCGTATGCTAACTACAAATACAACATATTTTCTTCTCTGCTTTTCCATTAATACATACAGCCATTATTGGATGATGTTCAGTATATTTCCTTACTCCAGGCTCTATTCTGGATCAGTTTTCCTCTAATTTTCCATAAGTTAAGGTGAAGTTTTAGAAAGGAAACAAAGATACAGATTTACTTTTTTAGCAAAGTATCTGGGGGTTAGAAAGAGGTAGGGGTGACAGAATACAGACATGTGAATAGTTACTTGTCATCATAGTCAAATCAAGTCTTACCACTTCATTCTTCTCCCACTTATCAGTGTTGCTCTTATCCTGGTTTACTATGTAACCAGGAGGAAGCCAATTGACCGGGGGATCAAAAATTGATACCACCATACGACTAGGCAGTCCTTTCTTTTTTCCAAGGCGATACAAGTTGCAGTTGCTGACCTTCAAGAAAAACACATTCATATAAACCTCTGGACACACATAAAAACAGGTTAAAATGCAAAAGGAGCAAAACAAATTCACATGTCAAGCCAGATCCTGTACCATCATGCATTTTTGTCTAAATCTGAAAAGGTATTTCAGTTTTCTTAAAACAGATTATTTTAATTTTATTTTTTTAAGGCTAAGCACATTAGATGCATCAAATTCAATTAAAGAAATCTGATAGATTAAATCCTATTTGCAAAACAAAATTATTGCTTCTCTTAAAATAACAGTAAAATGTCCTGTATGAGTGTCATTAATTACCATTATTAATGATCAACATTTAGGATAGATTTGGAATGAAAAATTATTGTTATTATGGGTAGATTCACCTAAACCTTGGCAGGAGAAAGTGTTAAAACAGTTCCATATAACAAATCTTAAGTCATAACACAGATGTTGTTTTCACAGACTCTAAAATTCTTTTAAATATTTTAAAAGGAAGGTAAGGGAAAAAAAAAAGCACTCACATGCAAACATACTTCCTTTTATGTTTTAACTATCAATTTCTGAGCTTCATTTCTCATTCAAAACACACTTTCATGTTTGTTTTTAAAGTCTTGAAATTTGAACTGGAATATTCAATCACTTCCTTTACTGTGCAATTTATTTAGCCCTCCTTATTTTCCAAGATTAAACTACCCAAAATACATCACTGAGAATTAAACTATTATCAGAGAAAGACAATCAAATCCTCAGCATTTAATTCAAGTTACCACATTATGTGGGGGAAAAGAAAAACCCAGACCACTTTCACATGATCGATTATTCCAGAATTTAAAAACGGCAGCAGCAGAACTGAAGACTGCTCTGTACTGTTTACATTTACTTTAAAATACTTTCAAATGTTTTGATGCAACACTTCTGCAAGATTTTTTTTGTTGGCGCTGCTGATTTATTTTTAGCATTCTGTAAGATCATGGTAAAAGTCTTCACGGAAAGTAACTTATTGAGGAAACAAAGGACCGGTCAAATAAAGTTACAACCTAAGGCTCTGTGCTGCTAGCACAACCCTTCATTCAAGCACTCCTGTTAAAGAAACTCAATACAGCTCTAGTGTTCAGTCCACCAATTATGCTTGCTAACTCAGAACTTTTATTCAGTTCTATCCTTTCTTAGGCTGGTAATAAACTGGTCTAGACTTCAAAATGAACTGCAGAAAACAGTTTCAATCAATCACAGTTATGGCAACATTAATCCTGTAGTCCAGTATTTTTATTCTTATATGCATATTACCCAAATGTATAATTGGTAAAGGGGCGGAATTAAATCAACCTGTTGCCATTCAATCTTCTAGCAAAATTCTTATGCATATGGCTAGTTACAACATGCCTTTTACACACCATCACTGGGTTGTTACTACTTACTTTTTTGCTTCTCATATATGACAGCCGTCCCTCATGAGCATCAGGGTAAGTGCAAAACAAGTACGTAGTGATGGCATGCTTTAAAAATGAATCACCAAGCATTTCTAGCCGCTCCAGATTAAATCCATCACTAGCATTTGAAAGAGTCAAAGCTTGAAGAATGAGACCAGGATTAGGACCAAGAGTTTTTGAGGAGTACCCATTGGAAAGGTTCGTTTCAGAATCTGCTGTGTCTTTTGAAAGATTAATAGCTTTTGAAGTACTGGTGGTCACTGCCATTTTGGGGCATCCATCTGAGGTAGATCTGTTAGCATTCCCATCAAGGTATTTATTACTCAGTAGAGTACATTCATTGCTGGGCTTGGGCTGGTTCTCACTGTTGTATAAATTCTGAACAGGATATGAGGTAGTTGGTTGTACAGGTATTTCCTGCCTGCAGTAATTCAGCTGATTTCCTTGGCAAAAATCTCTACTAACTAAATCACAATTGCCATTGGCAAGATTTTTATTATAAGAAACACCATTAATTGCTGCAAGTTCTGCTGAGACATCAATTTGGAGTTTACTGGGTGACTCATTGAGCAGTGTTCTGTAACTCACAGACATTTGGTCATGGTTTTCTGCAGAAGAGGTTCTATTAGCACCTTGATGTGCAGCATTTTCAGGGACTACAACTGTGCTGTGCTTACAGTAATTTTCATTCTCTGCTAAAGAGGAGTTAGGAATAGAGATGAAGGATTTGCTGTCAATAGACTTTTTCCATCCGAAGTCCAAGTTAGGGTATCTGAAAAGAAATATGCTGATTTTGTTAACAAAAAATTATTGCCACAAGACAAGAAGATTCTCCATTCATCCACATGTTTAAAAAAAACCCAGATTCTTCTGAAAAGAACAGCGACTGCAGTATCTAACTTCCCCATTCATAATCAAGTCTTTCTAAGCTATGTTTCACTGAAAACTTATGTGAGTTAAACAAAGGGTATCAGTTTTAAATTAATGCAGTAATAGTTTTCACCTTACTGTCCAGTGAAGTCAGATATCATATTGAAAAACACATCCTGAAAAAAATACATGCCTGAAATCTGCAGGAAGTGATTTAACCCCTACACCAGCATCAGTGGCTGTTTGAGCTCTTAGTTCTTCTGCTGTCAAAAGGCAGTGCAGGCGATAAAGTATGCTGGGGAGGCAAACTGCTTTTCTCCACAGCGATGCTGGAATAGGATGTATAGCACAAAGCTCTGGAACCAGTATCTGCGGAGAGGAGAAGGGAAGGAGAGAATTTTACCTGCAAAAGTAATTGTCAGATCACTGTTAAGAGAGAGACAACTTCAATTAGATACTTTTATTTTACCTGCTTATTCTGCAAGCTTTCCCACTTTGCTTTCCTTTTCTCAGCACTGCTTAGTGGAAGTGCCTTCCCCTTCTGATTCAAATGGCGAGGAGTTAAAAGATTAAGTCTAAAAACAATATAAAAAATACTTGAATATAAGCACATAATTAATTAATAGAACTTACTAGCCTAAGCTTTCTAAAGTGATGACTTATTCTTAGCATTCAAACTTCGTGAAGTGACAGCACAGTTACCTCTGTAAGAAAAATGGGATCAAGTTACAGTTGTTACAGCCTATTAAGTACCTCTTATGAAAAAAATATTGGTAATTATTTTGGAAAACACAAACCCTTGGTTTTATCCAATAATTAAAAAAAAACGGGGCACTTTACAGTCAAATTACAAGCATTAGACACAAATACGACTGTTGTTACCTTGAAGACGTGTGGTCCACATCCAGCAGTGGCTGGTTGAGATTAGTAAGGTCAAGATTATACTTTGTTTTATAATATTCAGCAAAAGTTTCATATTCAGGGGAAGGGAATTTACTGAGTGGAGTAAGGTCAGTGTATACATCAGCGACATAGAATCGATGAGGCTGATCAAAATTTCGATACCTAAAAAAAAAAAAATAAAAAAATGTCATATGTTAATACAGTGTTAGCGTAAAGTTTGTGCTAAATTCTTAATGTTCTAATGTGGTCAGGTATAAATCATTAAATAGCTCACTTGAGAATTCTGATTGGTAGGTTTTTTGGTTATAAAACCCATTTTTGTTTACACAACTCAAACACTAAATGAGAAGTGTGCTAAGGTCAATTTATAATCTCTAAAATTTCCCCTACAGAAACATTTAAACTAAATGCAGAATTTGTGTCTTCAATATCTAAGACAAAAATTAAGCTTTGGACAACAATCTCAGTAATGCTGCAAATGGTAATTTCTTAATTCCAAACAACTAACAATTAAACTTGATAATTTGGCTTTCTAATGTCTAGTCTTCTGTGTACTGCTATCAGTAGAAATGGAGGTCTACTGCATGTGAAGACTGCAGTACCTTTCATCTAAACTATTTTACCCAAGTCATCCTCTAAATAAAGTTAGAATACCAAACTCCAAATAGGTAGTAAGGCAAATTCACAAGCATTCCAAGGTCAATGCAGTTCTTCTAATACAGTAAGAATGTTAGAAAAATAAAGCAAGAATTCTGCAACCCCCTTATTGTGGCGCCTGATACTCACTGGATGCTATGGTGCTAAAGATGCAAAGGAAAATAATAAAGAATTTAAATCAACATTTAATATTTAGATCTGTGTATTAGCTTATGTCACCCTTGATCAGCTGCATCTATTATTTTAAGCTTCTATTCAAATATCTAAATAGACATCCCTAAATAAAATTAATACAATATTAAGGACTCTAATACACTTTGAAAAAGCCTCATAGCTTTTTTTCCAGAGAGAAAAATCAAGAAAGTCATATTATGAGGTTGTCTGAACTTCACCGAAGAACATGCTGGTTAAAAGAATTTCACTGAAATTGAAATTGTACCACTACAATCACCATATTATGCTTTCCCTGAGAAGTTTATAACCAAGTAGGATATACGGCCAAGCACATATTTCCACCATTTTTACACTGACTGAAAGCAGAAGTACTTGAAATTCTGAGATTTCTTCATCTATGAAACAAGGTCAAAATTTCTTTGGCTTCTCCCAGGCCTGAGCATTACCCAGATAGCAACTAATGATTGTCATAAAAGAGAGGTACTCGTTTATGATGTACTCTGCCACCTCCCCCAGAATAATAATATTCATTTAGGCACTGTGGCCAGATCTTCATACAGATGAAATACCATAGCTTCATTCACACCACCTATGAGCTACTTATACAGTGTTAACGCCGATCACGTGAAGTAATTCTTATTCACTGTGATGGTCTGTTGCCACTAATTCACACAACCATTTTTATCACAGTATTCATCAGCACTGGTAGGAAGACATTTAAAAAAAGAAAAAAAATCTAACACAGATGAGGCCAAAACAAAGTACTAATATTTATCTTTGATATATATTCTACAATTCACATTTTTTACAATATACTCGGTACAAGCACAAGCCAGTCAGTCCATTTTCTTCCTTCCCCATCATGCCAGACATGACATTGGGAATAATTAAGTCTCCATAAAACCAACCAATTCTGGAGAACTTTGCATATCCAGTACATACAATGATGTAGATTTCTCCTCTGAATGTCACTCAATAGAAAGACTTCTTTTTTTAACTGGTCTTTTCCACTTGTCAGTTTTCATCTACTAACAGCATACCTTCCTTTAGCAGGTCTTTGATGAGAGTAAGCGGTAACCAGAGAACAGGACTCCCACTCAATTATTCAAATTAAAACTGGTTTTGGTAGGCTAGTTCCAGATGAACTCACGTTTTATCAGAACACTACATAAGTTTTGTGGTGAACAATACTATTCCTTACAAAAAGGTCCTACTAGAAGCCCTAAACATTTAAATCCTCTTATATTAGATTAAGTATTAACTAAAAAAAAAAAAAAAAAAAAAAGAAAAAAGAAAAAAAAAATCTTTAAATTATTTGAGACACTGCCAGATAACTTCAGATTAATCGTAAAATTCTTCCTCAGGGACTGTAGTTATAGGATAAGGGGGAATGCTTTCAAACTTAAAACAGAGGAGATTTAGGTTAAATACATGGAAAAAATTCTTTAAAGTGAGGGTGGTGAGGCACTAGAACAGGTTGCCCAAGGAAGTTGTGAATGCCCCATCCCTGGCATTATTCAAAGCCAGGCTGGACAGAGCCCTGAGCAACCTGGTCTACTGGGTGGTGTCCCTGCATGGCAGTGGGGTTGGAATTAGATGACCTTAAGGTCCTTTCCAGTCCAAACCATTCTATGATTTCTTACAAGCAACTATCTTGCAGATACTAACATCCCATATTATAAGTATTTATAAAAATACAATAGGTACATACCTAAAGTATGTATACAGTACTCACCGTGGAATGATAACCGCATCCTGGTAATCTTCTAACTTGAAAATAAAAGGCATTTCTTTTGTATACTGTGTACTAGGAATGCCTGTACGTGCTTCAGATTTCTCAATGTCTTCCATAAACTTAAAGTCAATGTCCAAAGTGCTGGAGTCATCAACTTAGAAAGGAAAATGCATAACTGTTATTCAGAGGAGAGTTTTGCAGGCTGAACTTTTCTGAGAAGTTGTAAATTACAAATTTTTTTCCTTATTCTATATAACTTATTTGATTATTTTAAAAAAATTACCAAGGAGACATATATATGATTTCAGACCCTTACAGAGTCAGCTGAAACCTACTAGAAATCAACTTAAATCATCAAGTTAAAACAAATTTGGAATTGTGAAGAAATAATAAAAAATGTAGTATAAAAATTTGTCAGTTACCACATAGAGTATTATTTCTACAGCTCACACTTAAAATGTAACATAAACATAAACCAACAAGAGCCCTCTTCTTACCAACATTAAGAGGTAGAACACAGTACGCTGAATCAGCTTCTGTGGGTTTGAACTCTAGTGCAGGTTTCTCAAGACGAAGAATATGCGAAAAAATATACTGATGGAGTCGTGTTATCAGCTCAAGCATTTGCAGAGACAGAGTAAAACCAGATTTCTTAAGCTCAATAGATATCGTAACCTCTCCAGAGCGAGTATACACAGGAAAATGAGGAATCTAAATAAGAAAAAAGAAAAAAAAAAAAAAAACACCACAAAAGAAATCAAAAGAAAATATGCAGAGTAGGATTCCTTTACAGAGTAGTGGTTGTCTAGTTTAGATGCTGAGGCAGCACTTGCCAAAGCAAGCTGGATCAGAATTTGGACCTTGACCTTCAATTATCGATAAGGTTTTGAAGGTTTAAAGAATAACTGATTTTTTAATTTTTATATATAATACTTCTTGTGTTTTATAGCTCTTCTCTTTCTATAAGACCAAGTAAAAATGCAAGTCTTTTTCATTTTGAAGGAATAAATGTGGAAGAAAACCAGTAATCCTGAAATGTCATTTTCTGAGAACAATAGAAAATATATTTTGAAAAAAATCTTCCTCAGCTTAGTCTCATTCACAGTAAATGTTTTTCTATCAAAATTTTCTGAAGCAAGAGGTGCCAATTTCAATTAACATGGACTACTTTTTCCTCTGCTGCAGACTAAGAATGCTGAGAGGACTTGTTACCATAGCTTTCATACAGATAAGGTAGCACTGCAGCCTCCTCTATAGCTGGTACACCACTCCTATCATACCTCAATATACAGAAGGACGAACATTTTGAATTTGCCACTGCAAAATAATAAAAAACAAAATTGTAAATCAAAATTTTGGCAAAAATAGAACAGACTGTTACATCACTAAAGGCAGAAAATGAAGCGGTGACTAGATTGGTTGGCTATTACTGCTTATTTTCTGGAGGTTACTTTGTATCAAGCAGTTCTTAAGGACATTTCCAATTCTTCAGTCTGGGGGTGGGGAGTAAGTGGAAAATGACAGATTGTAGGGCATGTAGAGTAAGGAAAGAAGCTAGATTAATTACCTGAGGTATAGGTTTAGCTGTCAATATGCCAAAACATCTTGTTGTATCCTCAGGAGGATATAGCTTTCGCCTCCTGAAGTTGAGCTCATCAGGTAGAGGAGTCGTTAACACCATTCCTATTACATACAGGTAACAGGGCTGATCAGGTTTGGGATAACTATCCCTCAAACATTCTGGAATCTAAAAATAAAAAAAAAAAGCCCCACCAATTAATAAAAATTAGCAAAACTCACCCAAACACTATCCTTTGAACAAGAACTCACATGTTTATTTGGAAAGGCATTGCTAAAAATGAGGAATAAAACCAATTAAACAGGACTTAACAAATGTTTTCTTTCTTAAGCAAAAACATTGGTCAGCAGCCTGGCCTGGCAGCCACGAGATCTGTTCAAACGCTTGCATCAAGGGAGCATGATACTCCCAGATTTCCCTATTTGCCAAGAAGCAACTTCTATTTTATCCCTAAACTTCCTCCACATCCATCCTGTGTTAGAAATACAAGTCTAACTGTAGAACACAGGCAGCCCTTCACCATAAACACAACTGAAGTTTTGATGCCAATTTCCATATTTAACCAGTAACTCTGGAGCACACTTTATGATCAACGTTCTTTAGACCTTAAGAGTAGAAAAAAAGTACACACAGAAAAACCCTACATCCCAGTAATTAAATTTTCATACAAGTCTGGCTGAACTTACAGCTTCATTAACACAGATTCTTTTTCTCAGCAGAACTGTTTAAAAGTATCAAAATGTTTTTGTTACACTTGGGACAAGCACACAAACAAGATTTGATACACTGCCTCTTAGCCCAGGCACTACACCATGTAAGTTTTCTATTAACAATTCTAGATAGCCACAATACTTTTAACTCTGCTGCTTGTATCTGTCATAGACCTTAAAAAATCATGCTTTGTGTCTGGCAGGAAGTTCATTCCTTTGTATGTCCCAAAAAGGATCCTCCCGTTCACCTAAAAACTAAATTGCAATACATGTCCCATATTTTAAAAGTTATACTGTTGCAAAACTATGGCCTTGGCTTAACGGAAAATTACTCATAAGTTTAATAACTATATTAAGCCCAAAAGGATCTTATAGACCTTAAACATTTGCCAAAGCTTCTTTTCTGGATGTGAAAAGTTGGGACAAAAGCAAGGGAAAGTATTCTTGGATTCTGTATTGAAAAATAAATGAGAAAGAATGAAGCATCATTTGACAAATCAACTCCTCTGAATGAGAGATACCATGATCAGGCATTTTACGAGTTATCCCATTCTAACAATCACTAGTAAGGCAAGAGGACTGAGAAAGGCACTTGTAACAAGAAGCATCAAGAAACACTGTGCAAAGATTTAAACTGCTTGTGAAGTCTTCCAAGAAAAAGGTTTTCTCATCTGTCATTCTCTCTGTAATATGATGCCATGCTATTCTTTCCTCAGCTTTCCTAATAACCAATTATTTAAACTACTAATAAAATTGGAGCACGTGGAAGACGCCAGTAATGGGATTACTTAAGGTATATCACCATAATTGGAGGCTGCATGTGAACATACAACAGTTTTGTAGCCTACTACTGTGAACGTACACGCTGACATTCATACAGGTGACCAAAGGCTATCGGTTCCCCATGAAATTCTGAAATTTTGTGCTTGACCAGTAAAGACACCAAAACAAAACCTACAACTTCAACCCCCTGTGCATCTCTTTTAATCTTCAATTCTCTGCATAAAAAGCCAGTAACTCTTCCTTTGCTGTTGTATATTTACCAGATAACTTAAAGATTTCACAGATTCTTAATGCAAGACATTTTTTCCTCCCAGTTATTTCTATATTAGGCAAATACAGTCAGCGAGTTTTACAGAAAGCGTACATTCTTTGAACTTCAGGCATGTTTCCAAAGCATATGGTCCATAAGCCCATTCAGGTAACAGTGCAAGTTTCCATGTAGATAAAACTGTAAAGTATTCCACTATAAATGTGCGACTTGTAAAAGATTCTCATCAGAGAAGATTAACAGTTGGCAATTTGATCAAAGTGAGAGATACTAACAGCTTTAGGATAGCACTGTCTCCTTTTTGTAGAGCCTGGCCTTCCTGGAACACTGGTTTCTTCTTCATCATGTAAATCAAGCTCTTCCTCATATTTAACTGTTTCTTTACCAACTGGCATCAAATGATCATCCAGTTCACCTGAATATTATGAAAGAGTAGAAAGAAAAAGCATTATGAACAATCAAGTCTTGGTACTTTCAGATACTACACAGCAGATGTGATTGTCTGTAAAAACACTTCACCTAAGGTTTTAAAATACACTTACCACTGCAAGGCTTAGAATGTGTAACTTTAGGGAAAGAGTGATAAAGATGGAATTTCTGGAAAAAAAACAAACCAACAAACCACCCCCCCACCCAAAAAACAAAAAACCAACCAAACCAACCCCCAAAAAAGACCAAAAAAACCCAATCCTTAATTTATGGTAAAAACCCTCTGAAATTTTAATTAAAATTTAATGAAAATTTCAAAGAAAACTAAACTATTTTTGCCCATAGAAAACAACCAGGGACTGAAACACCCATCTGAAAATCACTCACATGGAGTTATGCCAAGAAAGATGGAACAGTTATATTCGTTTATCATTCTAAAAAGGGAGTTACTACCATTAAATGTTCACTTTCAATAGTGAGTCGTGATACCATGGTATTTTACATTTCTTGGTATTAATTCAGTGATCAAAAGACTTAACTGAGGGGTGGGGGAGGAAATATAAATCCCAGACCTAGAGATTTAATTTTTTTTTAAAGATACGTAAAAGTTTCTGTACTTCATCAAAGCACTCACAAATAATGCCACAAAAAAAATAATATGCTGCATTACACCTCCTAGAGACAAGAGAGCTGAAGTAATCCTGTAATTCCTATTTTTGGAACATGACTTAAGATACAGTAGAGAATACAATATATGTAGGGTGGTATATTCCATAACTTAATTTGTTACAATTAAAAAAAAAAAAAAGTTATTTTTTGGCTGCAGGATATATACCCTGACCTATAAATAGCCATCATCTAGGGAACAAAACTCATTTCCCCTCTATTAGGTACATTCAATGTCAAAATCTGCACATCTCATATTAATGTTGCATTTGCTGTTTAAGACAAGATATATTAAATAACAAGCTTCCCCTGGAAAATCTAACTTCAGCTTACAAGGTGTAAGCTAAATTAGTAACATGATTATACAGCAAAACAAGGCAAGAGAAAAGAAACTATAGCAGAAGGCTTGACAGAAATGCATATATATGCATAACACCCATTCCACATTCAATTTCTCAATTATAAAATATTCTTTACCAAAGAGGTACTGTTTTTCCAGTTCTTACCAATTTTGTGCAGTTTTTCACAGCAAATAAGAGCTACAACTCTCTCAGCCAGTCTTGCACAGCTCATTGGAGGACCCTATAAACATTTAAATATGTCTTAAAAAATTTGTTTAGCACATTACTTATTATACGCTTGTTTAGTTTAATTTAACAAAAACATATTAGGTAAACAAGACTTTTTGAAAAAAATACATTGACAACAGTTTAGTGAAGATATTCAGGCTTATGCTGCTTTTCACAGAAGCCAGAATTACAAAATAAGAAGAACTTGACAAATTATTGATCAAAACCAATAAAGGACATTTCTCTATAAAGCTTACATATAAATGTGTGGGGAAAAAAGGCACTTAGAAGAATATCTAAATATTTTTGCCTTTGGAATAAACAGCAATTACTCAAAAATGGATTAAAACAGTGATCTAAATACAGTTATAGAGCACAATACAGGGAAAGAGAAAGTGATTTACACAAATAACAATGAAACTAATTCTAGAAACAGCCCAAACATCGATACCAATATATTTCATTTCGTCCCATGGTTTTCTTTCCCCAGATACATACCACAATTGAAGCTCTAAGAGGTGAGTTGATTGGCAGGTAGAGAGTAGAATAAAACGTATGATCAGGTAGTTCTCGTGTTTTACACTTGGGAGCTAGGTGTGTAAATGGATCACTTGGTAATCTAGCGCAGTACCTAAGTTGACAAAACATTTTACAACTCGTCAAAACCTGTAAATTGAAACCTAAACATATTTCAGTGGAACCTTGCTTTACTGGTGTAAATGCCAGAAGATGACTTCAGGCCATAATGAGCACTGCAAGGGTACACTAACATATTCCACTAACTACTGAGCAGAAGTTCTCCAAGTACTTTACTACAAAGCTAGCGTCCAGCAAGGTGGTTTCAAGGTTGCAATGATGTACAAGACTATTCCATCTCAGGTCCCAGAATTTGCATTTGTTTAATCTCCTGAGTTTACTGTCACCCTATTCCTCCTATTTGCCTTGGCTCCCCCTCTAAATGGTAACCTTTCCTCCACTGCACTCACTTCATCCTTTCCCAGCTTAGCATCAACTGCAAACATGCCAATGTTATACTACACTGAACCTCTTAATGGCCCATATAATCAGCTGCCAGCTAGCTTTTGAACCATTTACCATTACACCCTTCAAATCTGACTGCTATGCCGGGTTTTATTTACCAGGCAGTCCACCATAATGGTCTGCATCTCAAGAATTTGGCTACTAAGGTACTATGGCAATTGCATCAAAAGTTTTACTGAAGTAAATGACATTCACTGCTCTTCCCCATCTTAGAGTGAGTCACTTCATCACACAGGAGACAACAAAGCTGGCTGGGCTAAAATTGCCCGTAATAAAAATGCCGGCTGCTGCCAACCCTCTTCTTTTACATGCCTGGACAGTGCTTCCATGAGGACTCAGTCCATAATATTCCAGATGACTATGGTAAAACTAACCAGTTTGTAGCTCCCTGGGTCTTCTTCCTTGCCTTTTTTGAAGTGTCATAATATTTAACTTCTCCTGTCACTGAGGACATTTTCTAAATGCCATGGCCTTACAAAGATGACATTTGGCTAGCTCTCGTGGAAGCATACCATCCTTTCTTGTGGACTTCTGGTAAGTTCAGCTTACTATATGTTTGTTTTTACATATGACAACAGATTGCTATGACATAAGATGAAAATATTAGAACTGGAGGATTTCATTACAGTTTTAAAAAGCCACCTGATTTTTATTTTAAGCTAGCTTATCAAGAGGAAAAAAAAAAAAAAAACAACAACAAACCCACCCTAATAATCTTACTACCCATTTTTTAACTGAACATTTTCAGGACAGCTTTAAATTAAACAGGAACTGATGCTGCTACATCTATTATTAGAGCAAGAACCTCTGTAGGATAAAGAGGCAAAAAGTAAATTACCCCTTCAAACCACTGGGACTGCTTTCTCTAGGAGAGAAGATATCATGAAGTTCTTCAAGGTCTTTTCCAACCTACCTATTTTATGATTCTAAGATTCCTAAGAGGAAATGTGTACAATGCCCCAACCTATGTGAAACAGACTAAGAAAGTTTTTATTCAAAAACAAGGAGTAAAACGTTAATATGCCTCTTACCTATTTATGTGTCCAATAGCAGTGTTTATAGTAACTCTTGGACTGTTCTCATCTGGCCTCAACACATAGGGTGGAAATACATCATCATCATCAACAATGGGTTCAGCTTCAGTTTCATTGGTATCAACAGATTTTGAGCATTTGTTTCTGAGGATCTTAACATTTCAAAAACAGAACATAAGAGACCTTCTCCCTTAAAAAAACACTGTGACACATTCAACAAAATCAGGCACACTCCTTTAACCTCATACCTTCTCAATTGCTTTGTATGTCTTCAGATCTTCCTCAAAACTCTTTATTTTGTCTGTATCTGCTAACATAATGTAATTGGAAATTGGCGCTCTAGCTCTTCCTTTTGACTGCACATAGGAACGGTATTCTGTGGGCAAATCAAAACGCACCACCAAGTTGCATTTTGGTATGTCAACACCCTCTTCTACAATACTAGTAGCAATGAGTAGGTTGGTCTCATGTGCTCGAAATTTTCTAAGAACCTGCAAAAATAATGAAGACATCTGAGAGATTAGTCTGTTTCCATCATCAGATACATCAGAAGCCAAATAAACAGAGTGGATCAGATGTAACAAAAATTTGTCTAAATATGCAGATATAATACTATTAGAAAAAACGCTTTCCAGAAATACAGCAAGACTATTTATCAGAACAGGCAGATTTCTAGGAATGAAATCTGGTAAGTGGAATTACACGAGTCCAAGAAGCTACTACAGCCATTAACAATGGAGAAGATTCCACCTATTTATTTACAATTTTTCAGCCGTAATATTAAAAAAAAAATATATGCTGCTTTCAGGACAGCAGCTTTTCCAACTATTTCTGAGGTCAAAACATTCTCGGCAGAGTAGAGCATATTTTAGAACTGCTACTTCTGATATTTATACTATTTACTAACCAATACTAAGGAAAGGTTTGGGAGAGATGGGGTAGTCAAAAGGACAACCCAGCCAGGAGTACACGATAAATGCATCTGCTTTCAAAATACTTTGAATGCTTTCAATGAGGTCAAAATCATGGGGCATTATAAGTATATCATTTAATGATTCACCAAATTCACTTTTAGCAAAGTTAATATCAAAACCAACTTACCTATTGAAAATGTAAATAAATTTCATTTTCATTATAGTAGTACTGGGCTACTACTAACCCAATGCAGAATAAAATAATAATAAAAAAAATAAATAGATGGTGGATGAACTGACTAGACACAAACATAATTTTACATGAAGTTTCAATTTCTGCTTATGTAATAGGACACAGCAATGTCCTCAAACATGTTTTATTTTGGTTTTTTGAATATGAAAGTCACCTGCATCTCCAATAAGTATGCATATTTGTTAAACCAAGGGAATCCCCTGGACTTCCAATGACTGTACACCAGACACTGCTTACTGACAAAAAAAAAAAAAAAAAAAAGGAAAATAAAAGGTTCTGGAAGTACTATAGTTTGAGTTATTTTTCTTGAAGTTACCTCTTCTTGTTTTCTGAATTCTACTTCCATCTGCTTGTTACGAGGTTGGTTCTTGCCAATGCCATGTCCAGTTATAAAATTGCTACTGATGTAAGCCAGTTCTGGATCTTGCTTGCCAGCTTCTTTTATCAACCTAAAAACATTACACGCATTTTTAGAAGCTGCACAGCCCGGCAAATGGAAAACAATATTTTGTTTGCAAGATCTACATTAAAATTTAAAAAGGAAGCATGACAATTAAGCCGTGCTAACACAAACTGACCTTAGCCTTCTTTAAAACCAGTAGTTCTATTGAAAACCTTTGTCAGGAGATTAAAAGATGATCTGTATACATATACAGCATCAGAACACATGTAGCATACATTTCAGACCTACGACGATAAAAAAACCAAGCCCTGTGGCTCCTTGTTGTTAAAGCATCCTACTCACAATCGCTTTAATCTAACTTTCTGTAAGTTATGAGTAATTTTAGCAGAAAGACTTGTAACCACTAACTCAAAGCATGTTTCCTCAATATAAGTTTTTAATTTTTAGGTTAAAACATACATGTTACTCTCCTTAATATTAAAATACATATTCTGTTCAGGTATACTAATGCCAGAATGTTGACCTCTGTTTCTAAAGACTGATGCTCAGCCTACCCAGTGAGATGTTTACTACTTCTGAAATTAACCCAAATTCATCTACAGTTGGAGGATTTAATCCAATTCTTCAAAAGGAACACTGATCGGGGAGGTAAGGATCAGCCATGCTCTCAGTTTATTCCCCTACGTACCTCTTTAGGTTACGGAAGTAAGAGAGCATAGCTTTTCCAATGTTTTGATTTCACAGACGAAGTAGAAGATTGCTCATATAAATAAGACACTGAATCCAGAACTAGGCATTTACAAATTTAAAAGCATAATTGTGCAAAGTAATTATAACTGTGGAATCCTCAGTTGTCTGTTTTCACCATGAACAGAACCTGGGATTTCTCAACCGCAACAGGTCATTGAGCAGCTGAGCCAATAAAAATCAAGGGATCCTAAAAATAAATTTACATCCCTGACATATTTTAATACACATATTCAAGCACCACACTGCTCACAGGACATCCATCATGTCCATTACCAGGTAACTCCTCATGTCCAAAGGACAGCCTGCCTCTGCATACTCTAGTGGCAATTCAAACCTTTTCCAATTAAATCTCTAGCAGTTCTGCCTCACATATACAAAGATGGGTACTGTGCCAGTCTACCACCTGCCCTCCAAACTGCTGCCAAACCAAAGGGTAAAGTTCTCCCTGCCCCTTCTATACTCAGAAACTACCAAAGTCTCTCCTCTTTCTTGGTCTCTGTTTTAAACAGGATTGATGGGAACATAAAGCACCTTGATGACTTTGCAATCAGTTAAGAGTGGAATGGACAGGGAGTACAGGCAAGAGAATGGAAAAGTGGCAAACAGCTTGCTATCCTTATGGAAGTAAACAAGAAGGATTCTCCTGTACTCAAATGCATGTGACTTGTTAGTTCAAGGCTAAACTAATTCACATTTCCGTATGTAGTCTAGGCTTGAGACAGAAATACTAAGAAAGCATGAGTTAATAAGTGGACAAAACCTTTTTTTTTATATTTAATTTTCCACATGGCATTTCTGTCAATTCATATAGCTTCAGTCTGAGTACCTACTAAGCATCTCAAACATTCTTACTGTACTTCACTTATTACAAACATGGACAATTAAAAAAATCTGAATAAACACCTCTCTCTGCACATCTTTGGCAAGTTCTTAGGAAGCACCCAAGACTTCACCTTTGTGGTTAATAAAGTACTATTAGTGGTAGGTAACAGGTGTTGTTTTTCAAATACATAAAAGAACTTCTGCTTCCAGATGCCTCCCTAAGGGATTTGAGGAGCACTGCAGTGAAAATTAAAAACTCTGCTTTATAAAATGTTTCCTCTTCTGAAAAGGAGCTCATAGGCACCAGAAGTCAACTTTGCACACAAAATAAAACAGTAAATTACCCACTTTATCAGTTGTGTGTAATGAAAAAGTTGGTGGTTTTTATCCTTCTATTTTGCAGTATTTACAATACGTGCAGTGGCTGTTGCTAAAGATCTCTAAAGAAAGATATTAGCAATGATTACCACTTCAGAGAAAATTTCTACCCATTTCTCCCATGAAGTACAACACATGCCATCAATTTTGACCTTCCTCAGTCATCATGGACTTCATAAAATAAGATTCTAGTTTCCAGGTAACTACCATAATAAATATATTTTAAGAAAAAATATACTTTCTGCTTTAACTTAGTTCTGCATAATGATCTATATTGGATTACTGGAAGCTTGAGTGGCTTTGATACACTAATTCAAACACTCATCACTTCCTTATTCAGTGGAGACAGTCTTTCCACCTTTATATGCAATATAAGTATAGTTACATTCAGCAGAGGCCCTTGACCTAAACCCACTCAATAGAAGTGAGGTTACAGTCAGGTCCTTCACTGAGGGCTTTCAGACTTAATTCCAACAACTCAGGCCTGCTGACCACCCAGGTCACTTGAGTCCAGGTGTGTTACATGAGGTAAAGGAAAGCCTGCTATAGCTAGCTTTCAGAAGTGGATAAAAAATTACACACAGTTTTATTTTCTGCTACCAATAACCTGCACCAGAGGTGTCTAAAGCTTAGAGACAGCAGAATTTGGTTACCGATTTGATCTAAAGATCACATTCTGTCAAGTTCAATGGCAGTTAGTATACAATATCCGTGCATAAATCAGTCTATAAGAATGCACAGTGAAAAAAGTAAATAATCGCATTCATAAACAGAGGAGGAAATTTTTCATAGTTCTGTTCTCTCCCACGGGATAATGAAATATTCATTTTCAGCTCAGCAAAAGTTTATAAGAATCTGTTAATGTTATTTCTTCAGGAGCTGTTAACAAAATATGTTCATTTAACTGAATAGGTTAGTTTGCTTCACTGCATATTTACAAAAACATTTATAAATGCAAAAAAGGTAAAGAAAAAAAGATGAAGCTCACAAAAAAAACTAAACGCACAGGCAAGTCTGCAGATCAAAAAAGATATTACACACTCTATGACTATTGACTCTGGCAAAAAGGTAACAGCACTGTCATATTCAGAGGTATCCAGAATGCAATAAACAAACTTCACAGGACAGTTAGCATACTAACAAAAAAACCTATTAAAATCACAAAACAAGATAGATGAATAAATCAGATGTCATTTGTAGTTTGTGGAATATACCATTAAACAATTAAGTGTTATACATAACTAAAATGGATCACATTCAGGAATAAGAACTGATAACAGACTACAGTACTGCAAATAGGTAAATATTCTAGGGTTCACATTTTTTTCAGTGGAGATGGTAAGAAAGTGCTTAGTGTTTGAATGAATAAGCATTTTATAAACTCCAGCTGTTACAGTAGCGATAAATCTTAAGAGATATTTCTGCAAGGGCAAATTTGATTTTCTGTAGACTTGGATTATATAATACTGTGATTTAGTAAGGTGATGGTAAAGTTTCCAGAAGTACTGCACTCAATAGGCTAGAGAAGTTTCCAGCACCACTGTAAATGTAAATTTAAAGATTGGTTAAAACAAATCAAGATATACCTATTTCATAGGCTAAAACAGTGTTTCATATGTTGCCTTCTAAAGGAATCAAGTTACTAACTTAGGTCCAACACAAGCCTGTGAGTACAATTTTCAAAGACATATATTCTTCTCCTCCACCCCATGTGCACATAGCCTGATTTATTTTTTTTTGTTATTCTTCATGCAGATCCAGTATGATCTCCTAAACCAACTTTAAAATAAAGTTCTGGAAAATACAAGACAATTCCCTGTATATTCATGATATTAACACCCATATGCTGGCAGCTGAGTCTGCCTTTCTTCTTTCTTTAAAAGATTTTATTTTTTTCTTTAAATAAAAAGCTTTACCTATTTAGAACAACTGCTGTGTATCTTCTTTCCACAAAAATAATTCCACATAAAATATTAGTAAAGGGAGATGGGAAATTAGTCTCTGGCTTCTCTTTCTCCTCAATTTCTTCATCCTCCTCATCATCTTCAGAATCACTCCAAGATACGTAATTATCCTGATTCCTATTGTTATACCATTCAACACTTTCAAACTGCTGCCGTTCATACGGTTTATATTTGCGCAAGATTTCAAGCAGCTTTATTACTTTTGGGGTTACAAATTTCAGGTCAAGTGAGGCAGGCGAGAAGTGCTCTTCACAGAGTGCATGTATTTTCCTTAGGAAAGTGTCTGTAAACAATAAAAATTTCCTGTGCAGCTCCTCTTGTTCATGTTTGATAAACTTCTGTAGCTCTCTCACCATCATCCCAGCTACCTTATCTGCACACCAGGGTCCCAGAACAACCAACACAGCTCGACAGTCTGACAATATCTACAACAAATGAATTCAAATATCAGTTCAAAGGAGTACATTCATAAACTATTCATTTAAGACTGGGATCTTGTTTCTTATATAGCACAATCTTTGCAAGGATTATTACAATTGTTCTATTATAAGAATATTTAGTAGTCTGCTTTTGTTACTTAAAATGACCTTGGCAACTTTTGTTTCTAATGGAGCAAGTTGCCTCCATCCCCCTTAAATTACTGCAACTAAACTTTAAACTTTGTACATTTCTGAACCTCAAAAAAACCACTAAAAAGTATTTTGCAGTTCTGTGGGATTGTAACTTTAAATTTACTTTAAGATAATTATGCTAAAAAGGAGAATACTTTTATATTTAACACAGAAGAAATAAAATTAATGCTTTACTGGGCATTTTTACTTTGTTACCGATAGTTGCCAGGGTTTCAGAAGTATCCAACCAGAAAGTTGGGCAGCGGCCTTAGGGTAATCTCAGCAAGTCTGTCCTCTCAAAGGTAAAAAATTAGGGTATTGTGTGTGGATGGAATAGAAAAAACAGAGAACTCTGAAAACCCTACTCAGAGAACACAGCATAGGCACTTGAGTACCATCATCTTTTCTGACAGCAAGTTTTTGCCTCCACAAAAGCTAAGTGGTTAAACAATAAACTAGGAATCCAGAAATGGGTTGATAATTTACATTGACAATACCTTTAAAAGACTTATGATTTGGATGTATTATTGCAACAGAAGAACTACAACAGAACTGTAACAACCATTAGGTTCACAGTTTCAGTTGCTGCTTTAATTTTCCTTGACATTCTCCAGTGCCAAAAGGCCCTTCAAACTGAAACCTGATTTTTTTTTTATACAGGCGCTTTCATGTTGGAGAACTACTTGATCAGAAAACAAGCACACAGGGTTATGTGCATTAGAACACAGCATTTAATCCACTCTTCTGGATTATGCAAATTTTGAAGATTTCTCCCAGTTGCCAGCATTTCTTATGTATTCTAGCCTTCTGCATTTTAAGTAAACGGGATTTGCTTTTCCTGTTTCAGCTGCAATAGGCTTTCCCTACGTATCTGGCAAATAATTGTCTTCTGGATTGCATCAAGAGTGCTGGGTTTCTAAGAATGTCAAAGGAGGTTTCTAAGAATGTTAAAGAACACTTTGGAACACTTTGAGCTGAAGAAAAATATATTCTCCAAATTCCTCATGAACTATTAAAGTAGTACGACTCACTACAAACTTCTTGCTGAACAAAAACTTACATATCTACATAGCTGTACCTCAGCAGGCAATTCCAAACCACAAAGCCCGAGAGGGAAACAAAAGCTGCCAGGACCCCATGTGTGACAGGTCAATACACCATGCCTCCCGGATCTGCCATCTCACATGACAACAAGGGGCAAACACATAAAAAGTTAGGGGCAAGCTAGAGGTTCAAATTCCATTCCAGCAAGGTGTAAGCACTAGTCTAATACTGTTCCAAGATCAATTGTAGAAATTTTGGATCTATGGCTGGAACTTTTTCCCAATTCTTACTTTATCATCTTTCATTATACCTGGGTACATTTTTTTCCAAATACTTCCCGAGGCATTAATTCCTCTTCTAGACTGAATTATTCAAAGATTACAGACAATCACAAAGATGTCAAATACTTGACTTCAGAAGTAAGGACCCAATACATCAGGGTGCAGAACTGTTTTACTACCTTAAGCAAATCTAAGCCTCAAACTAGATGAAGTTCTAATAAACGGTTGACATTCAAGTCCCATTCATGAAAAGACCTGCCCTGTTAGTGAGTACAAAAAACAGAATTCTTTTTGCTCAGATAGTCTGTGATGGCTAGCTTAGAAACTTTCAGTAATGTAACATACATGGCAAAGAAAAACAGTAATAAGACTTCTATTCCCCAGGTTTTTCACACAGCTTGATGTTCTTACCTGCTTAGAAATTAAGGTAGAATCTCTTTCTTTTGAATGCACAGATATGTTGCAGTCATTTAGAAAAGTAAGTGCTTCATCCAATTCCTTTAATAATCTTCCATACAATCCACTTTTGTCAGCATATGGTCCACAGTCTACAACAATCTCACACGGCTGAGAAGTATATCTTAATTGAGGGCAAAGATCAAGTTAAACACTTCAAGGTTATACAGCAAATAACAACATGAAGTGTATTCAAGTACCTTTCTTTCCTCACCATGAATTAATAATGATGAATATGTACACAGCTAGGTACTTTTAAAGTAGAAAAACCTCCACCACCCCAAATACTGAACTACTTAATTCTAAAATGCTGTTCTTTCTAATACACTCCCTAAAAAAAGAGGCTATTATCTTAGTTTCACATACTGGAAAATTTAAAGCAAACAAAACTTAATTTACTTAACCATCCTCACTTTTGGTTTTCCAGAGTATACTCTTTTGATACACCAAACAAAAGTGATCTACATGACATAAGATTAGGTCTATGCATACACTTACACAAGTAAAATAATTACTAGTCTTGAATGGAAGAGCTATAACGGCAAAATTCTTAAAAGCACATGGTTTATGAAGTTCATAAACTGCATTTAAAGAACAGCCACAAAAAATCTGTTTCAGAACATAAAGAATAACCATCTTTAATTTCATCCAAAACTCAACAGCATAGTACAGCTAGTACAAGGAAACATGCTACATGTAAATCATCCCACACTAGTTTTCCCCTACAACAAATCACCACATTACCACCACCTTTATTGTAGACAACATTCACAGGACTGTACATTCTATAAGAAAACAGTTTTTGAAAACACCCACTTGTTCTGATATTTCTATATTGTTTTCATTACTTCCTCTGATCTCCCACTATCATTCAGCCTCTATAAACCCAGGTTACTCATTGGTGGGGGGGAATCATGCAACTTTTCTGGCATTAAGACCATCTTGTACTGTGGATGTTGCAACATTTTTCTAAATTAAATAGCAACATTATAGCATACACTTAACATGAACCAGTTACTCTCCAAACATAAGACACGGCATTTTACAACTTCAAAACGTGTTGTGGAACGTGTGTTTTTACACTGGTGGTATGTTGGGTTTTGGTTTTTTTGGTTGGTTGATTTGGTTCTTTGGTTTATTTGGGGTTTTGGGGTTCTTTTTAGTTGTTTTGTTCTTTTTTTGTTTTGGTTTGTTTCTATGCCTTGGTTTGTTTGTGGGGTTTGGTTTTTGTTTTATTTGCTTGCTTGGTTTGTTCTTAGCAATTGCGGAAAATCTCTGAATATCAAGGTCAATCAGTCAACAATGGCTTCTTAAAACACAAGTTAACATTCCCTCCCCACCCTAAAGAGAAGTAATAGTATCATATATACAATTTTCTAACATTTAAGAGGAAATACTTCCACTGGGTTACTCCTCTATCCAAAATGAAAACTCAGGCATCAATTTAAAAGCCATAATTGTATAACATACCTGTCTAAGACCACCAAATCAGTTGCAGTTTCAGCATTGCTCTTCAAAATTTTCTCCAGTTTCTGGATCTTCTCCTCTAACTCAGCAGGATCACACTTCCCATTTAAAATGGAAGCTGTTAATCCCAAAATTCGAGGACATGATGGATAATCCTCACAGATCTTAAGTAAAACAGAATGAAATACCTTAGGACAGTTATCCTGCAAATCTACTATGAAGCTAGTAGACTGCAAACTTAGATGCTTAGTTGGAAGAGGAACTGAAAGTTGAATCAGTATTTTCTGTTCTACTGACTGGAAGTTAAACTAGAAACTGAGTAACCTTTAAGCAAACATCTGGAAAGGTAAATATTCACAACATGGAAAAATATGAAGACTTAGCATTACACAGAATAGCCCAGCCACATCTACAAAACACATGTAATACTTCCACACTATCTAAAAGCTAAAGTATCATCTAAAAAAATTAGACACATGCTCTTGATAAACTTGAAGAGAGATTTGAAATGACATCTATTATACAGGTTTCTTGTATTGTATAAGCCAAATACCACATAAAGCCAAGAATATCCCAGAAGGAGCCCTACAAACATCTCCAGAAATCAGTATTTTAAAAATAATTATAACTGATTAGTACATCCCATTTCCAAACTCAAATATTTTATCAAGAAATTTGTAAAATTCCCTATTCTATAAAGATAACTTATCTTCTCTGTTAATGCCAGATTTTTCTTCAATCCCCGCTGTAAAATACAGTGTATCTCATAATACTACTGAAGTCTTAACTCATGCCAACAGCTGAAATATTTTTCCACTGATATCTTTCCTTGGTAGCAAAGGTGCCTTAAATGGTTCCCACTTCTTCAGGCCCACCCCATGCCCCTCCCACTCCCCAGACTCCTCCTCAACCAAGGATGAAAACATTAATGCAATGGAAACCCACCTTCATAATTTCACGGTATGGATGATCCTGGATTGCAAGATGGCACTCATCAAACACAAGAAGATTAATATTTGACAGGGATAAATACTCATTTCTCAAAACTGTCAAAGCAACATGACATGTCATAACTAGAACCTAGATGAAAGAAAAAACAAATACCAGTATAAGAAAAGTTCAATCTGTATTAGGTCAAAGTGAAGTAGGAGAGTGTTCTGTAGGTCTTGGTAGACAGTAATAGCAAAAATCCCTCTCATTCATCTATATACAAAAGGTAAGGACAAGCAATAATAAGACATTATTTACTTGAGAAAGTATTCTGTCTGAAGGTCGTGTGTGTGTGTGTATGAAGGATTGATATATTTGAGACACACACACATATATTACCAGTCACATTCCTAGGGAAAAAACAAAACAAAACAAAACCAAAACACCAGAACAAAATACCAAATACAACAAACAGATGGTATTAACATCAGCAAGACCACACAGAACAAATGTCATTAAATCCATCACAAGTTAATGTCCCTTATGTGTCATCATGTCCTTGGCAAGAAAGATAGTTCTTTATAAACTCATAAGCACCTGCAACGGTTACAAAAGCAGGATATTATCAAATTCTTTTAAAGGAAAACTCATTTCTTGTACATTATCACGGATAAAAAGTTTCTAAACAAAATGATGCACTATTTTTATGCTGACTTTGAACTCCACTAAGTATAACAACACTTTCATTCTTCAGAGTTCCTCAGACATTTCCTCAACCACTACTAAACACTGGAGAGAAAAACAGAAATTACAAATACTTGCATTACTGCAGGATACTTGGGTCAGTGGGAGGGGTGGTGGGAAGCAGGGAGGAAAGATTATAACAGAAAGGGCTGTGAACGCCTACACACGCTTTGCCTGAAAATTCACATACAAATAATACAAATATGCTGAATTTGAAAAAGTTAACATATAATTGGAAGAAATCACTTAGGATCAAGCCTAACTTACTGTAGATTCTGCTTGTGTAATTTATACTTAATAAATTACCTGATGCTTAGAGAATTCCTGACTCCACTTCTCTTTCGTCCATGATTCAGTTATCTCTAAACTTGAATACTCTCCTACTTTAAGATCTGAATGTGTCCTGACAGCTGACACTTGCTGAGCAACTTGATTTGCTAAGACAAAAAAAAAAAAAAAATCTGAATCACATAAAGGTCTTTTCATACATTAATTTTCAAGATGAGTGTCATGTTACCTAGCATCATGTGTGATAACAATCTTTAGCTTAGACTAATGTTAAGTCAGGCATTCATAATAACTGCCTCCAGGTAAAACCACAGCAAGAGAATAGATTGGTAACTACATTACACCTCTGATTCAATGTCTTAATTTCACACCAGGAAACAGAAGATGTCATAAACAGGTTATATTAAATGGATTAAAAGCAGAAGATGAAAGGTATCACATCCTTTCTGTTGAAGATTTTTGCATAAAGTTTGCCCCAACTTTGCTTTTACACAACTCCTATTAAGGAATTAAGTATTACCAACAAGTTTAGGAATTCAGTATACTTTTTTCTTCTTACCCGAGTTGACCAAGAACACAGTTCTTTTCCCATTTCTGTTGAAAACTCCCCTGATCTGATAGGACAGCTCTTTAGTGAGTAGTACTGCAATAAAAGTCTTCCCTGAGCCAGTGTTTAAGCAGACTATTGTGTTATGATCCAAAGCTGCTTCAAGCAGTTCAACCTAGGTTTAAAAAACAATGTCCTTATTTGCAGCAATGCAATGAAAAAACTGACAGAAATAACATAAGCAGTAAATAAACTACAGAAAAGTTAGCGTATTTCTACACAATAGCAAATTTGCTGCTATTTTAATTAGCTATTATCTTCTTAATAGATTATTGCGTTGCTAGATACATTATGTGAAGAAAGAAGTTCAAGCTTTTAAGTCTAACTGCATATATCAATTCAGACAAATAAGCAAATATATAAGCTCAAGGCAATCCAAGTTTTTTCAGCAATACTAACCAAATGCTAGCTTTCGGGCACCTCTGCAGTGCAAAGAAAACTGAAATTCTAGAGCTCAGAAATAGCTTTCCTTAACAAAATGAAAATCGGAGTGCTCTGAGGGGGTTTCTGACATCACTGACCTGTTTTGACCGGGGGTGGGGGGGCGGAAATCAAGATTTACTTCATAGAAGACAAAAGGTCAGAGGCAGAAGACGACATGACTGTATGCATACAATTGAGAGGCAGTGTAATGCTTAGCGTATTTGTCCCTAGCAGCATCATAGAAAGCAGGAAAAGAATATTCAGCTTAATAGATGTTCTGTTCATTAGAGTAAACTTAGGAGGAAGAATGGGGAATACTTCAAACACAGAACACAGCCAAGCAAAAGGAAAAGAGAGACAATTAACTCCCAACAGGTGGAGGTGTGAGGGACACACGCCTAGACTGCACACAACACTGCACATTCTACAGCTGCTCTAGTTCTTTTCCCATTAAGTTAATGTATTTCATTGTACATTTTTTCTGATGCTACTGTATTACTTTTATCGCTTGTACCTGATATTTTCTTGGCGTGTAAATGTTATCATGAATTGCTTCTTGTTGCCATGGTAGTCCAAAAAATGGACCCATTGGGGAGGAAGCAGGGGTCATGAGCTGCAGTCCTGCCATGCTGAGGGATTGCAAAGCAGGGCTTTTCATTCATTCATCCAGTGTTTCTTTCATTGCATTTTTGTTCCAGCACAGCCTACTACAAGAAGAAAAAGGAAGAGTATTAAATACAGTCACAATATAAAGCAAGAAGAGAAAACTTAGTGTAAGAAAAGGACACTACTTGCTTTTAGTTCCAGTATGCGCTAATATCATACTATTTTTAGCAGAAAATGTTAATTTGAAATTTACAGGTACTTTTCACTAAAATATGTGTGCATCAAGGTACCAAAGAAATTAAAAAGAAGCTGTACTTTGGGGAGCGAAATTCATTCTATGCATTTGAATTTACACATATACATTTCAATACAAAGTTCCATTAATGTTCTGACAGAATCCCAGTTAAAATATCTTGTAAGAACAGATTTTTTAAAATAATAAAGCAGTTTTACCTTTATCACAGAAACACACAATAGTTAGGGTTGGAAAGGACCTTAAGATCATCTAAGCTCCAACCCCCCTGCCATGGGCAGGGACACCTCACACTAAACCATGTCACCTCTACTTCAGGAAAAAAGAAATATTATTTTTCTAGAGCACAGGCATAAATAAGCTTTCAATTTTTCTTTCCAGCCAAAATGTCCCTATGACCACTTAAAGCTTTACATACACACAAATAGGAACTTTATCCTAATCTGTGGGAAAAAAACAGGAACTACACAAGAACCTCAGTATTTTCAAATCAACAGATTCCGATAAGCTTATCCGTTTAAGGCAGAAGAATTATAAATAATCGATGCTGACTCTGATAATGGAGAAAGGGAACCTTATCAGGTTAACCACCAATTTCAAGAAAGATATTCTAATTGATAAACAAACAAACCATTTACAACTTTATTACGATTATGGAAAATACTTTCCTACTAAGGCAGTGAAGTTCTCATCACTGGGCTTTTCTTAAAATGTCTGCCATCTGTCAGGAATGATCAATGTTTAGAAAAAAAATAAAATCTACCTTACCCACAGAAACTGATTAAGGCCTGACAATATAAAAAATATTGCTGAAATAGAATACAAATGTATTACATCAAATCTTCAGAAAATTCCCTCAATTCAAATCCAATACATACCCCATTCAACAAGACAGTATTTTTAAAAATCTACTTTTCCTGGAAATTCCCAGATGCTCTATATTAATTTTAGCATCAATCTCAAAATGAGAAATGCATAAAATTGATAATGTTTTCAAATTTGATCTTATTAGACACAAGTGAGGAAAAGCTGATTATCATTCTATTGCGCCCTTGCTTTTCTACAGAACAGAAAAGTTGGTTAAGTTTTGCAAATGTGCAGTGAGAAAGAAAAACACTGAGAAAAGTGTATGTTATCTAATAGACATTATTAACCACTAATGGTTATGAGAAATAATCACTTTGAGAGATTGCAAGTAAAACCATACAATTAAAGGTATTGATTTCTTTTCAAGATGAAATTTTATTTACCACAGTCTTCACCAAATACAACATTTTAGTTCTTTATCATATATTCACATTTATAAGTATTATAATTGGGTCATGTCTAACCACTGATTTATACTCTAACTTAACTAATATTAAATAACTATGGGAATCACTGACAAAAGAGATCAAACTGGTTCTCTTTAGTGTTCCATCTCAGGCGTATTTTGTAAAATAAAGAGAAGGCAATATATTGAATTACATGATTACTCCTCTAGCAGATTCATGCACAAGCAATACCATTTCATAGAAAATAGTCAGATATAAAAATTTGTCTCTGTTTTTTTCCAAAGGAGAAGTCCTGAAGGACAGTGTGGTTAGCTTGAAGCAACATTGTTCTGCTCCATAAAAAAAGAATTCCATTATAAATAAGTATTTCTCTTTTGAAGACAAAACATTCACCAGTAAATACTACTTAGTGAAAGACAGTAATTGTAACTTCTTGGTCTTTGGCTCCACAATAAACATACTTCCCCCTCTATCAAATATAGTATTTCTTTATGAAAAGCACATTTAAATGTGACAAAGAAAAACCAACAAAGCCCACACCAAACAAGAAAAGGGGTGAATTTATATTTTCACAAGACATACTAAAGAATGTTCTTGATATTTCATCCGATTTTTTTTTCCAGTGGCTTTTAAATGAATCTCCAAACTCATGCAAATCTTCTCATTTACTTTTTCAGTCCTGCAACCTAAGCTACCGAGTCTTCCAGATTATCTGAACAGATGAAATGCATCAATATAGTCTTATTCAGCTGCAAATAGAAAACAGCATAGTCTACACACATACAATAACACAGTATTCAGTTCAGTTGTAACACAAAGACTCCTGTAGATTTTTAAATTGGTCTTACACATTTCAAACAATGCATACAAACACATGCAGGTTCTGTTCTAACAATTCAACCAGTAACTTTATCAAGTTCACATCTGGCACAACATTAGATGCTCTGGTTCACTCCCTCTTTGGAACTAGTGCCTTCATGGCTTTTCCTCCACTGCGATTCCACAGCTCCGGGTCCTGGGACACAATCAGGAGGAAACATGCATATGTGCTATACAATTGCACACAGCAAAGATGGTCACCCTTGACACTCTGATCTACTGAGCATTTGCACATCAAATGTACTGACGTTAATCAGTATGTGACTAATCAGATTAAATCAGTCATGTGGCAAGGACAGTAGCATGATACACAATCTTCCCCAGCTCCTCATTGAAGGCATCTGGAAACTCTGGGCACTGGTAACGTAAGTGACGCTCTTCTACGAAGCGACAGCTTATGTGTATGAGAGGAGGGAAGAGAGGAAAAAACATAGGGAAAGGTGTCATCCCCAGCTCTCCCCTCAAAGGTTATAGATGAAGCTCCCCTTTGATGTATCTAGCTTCCCTTTTTATATTCCAATAAGCATCACACTAGTTGGTAACACAAACAAAAAAATCCTTTGAAGAACACAAAGTGTTTATCATGACTACAGTATTTCACTGAAACAGTCCCAGGCCTGCTTCTCTACATACATACAGCAACTCATGTGGAAACACAATTAGTGTTTACTGTGTTTAAAATGAGACCTCATCAGTGTCATAACTGCTCAAAGCTAGAAGGGACCAGGAAAAAAAAAAAAAAAAAAACAACAAAAAACACCAGAACAATCCTTTTGCGTACTAAAAGTTAAAGCCAATTCCTCAAGCATTCTTTTATCTAAACCCAGCTACTTTGGTTTCATAAATCACATCAGGTCAGCAGCGCCTCCTCCTTGTTTATTATTCCACCTATTCTGTGTTTCTTTTCCAAATCATAAATACAACTTTGGAAACATATAAAACAGCTGTATCGCATCACCAGGAGGGAATCAAGGAAAGAAAACTAACCTTATTTTAGAAAGCTGCTAATAAAAAACAAGCATAGAATCTAATATTCACAAATAATCTCATCTCCTTTACTACACACTTCACCACAGTGATACTAAGTTAGCTACCCCACTGCAAGAAGCAAGAGGATTTATACTTATATATGGTTTCAGCTTGATCTGGAAAAGCTGTGAAACAACATATACTACAATTTTGGTTTCTGTTTATCTTCTCATGAAAGACCTGTCCTAAAGTACAATCAAAAAGCACTGTCAAAAAAAATTCTGAAGTGCAAAGGAAGAAGTACATGTACATTTGCACCTTGAAGAGTAAGCACAAGCAACGCAGAACATGAAATAGCTTAAATCCTCTTCCACTGTACGTAAACTCAGGTAAAAAGAGGAATTACTCCCACCTAAACCATTGAGACAAGGAGGCACAAAAGCACAAAATGTAATCAGTTCTAAGTAAGTCTGATGGCTTTGTAATGGAAAATAACTGAGGTGCTTGAAGGTAGTTGACATAGTTTTAGGTCCTTAGGACCTTAGTATAAAAAGTGTAAGAAAAACAAAACAGAAAAACAGGATCTGGGGATGGGGAGTATCCGGGAATAGCAGAGGTCCAGGATGGGAGCAGTTAAACTAACTGATAAATAGAAGGACAGGGTGATTGCTATGTTTGTAATGTTAATTAAGCTGGTGCTTCGAAGGCAGCAAGAAGTTCTGAAGATTGCTGGAAGTAAACAACCCTCAAAGACCACCACCACATTTTTGCATGCATGCCGGAAACTTTCTGGAAAATGATGTAATTCATGCATAGTCTCATGAATATGTATGTATGCCCAGTAACTATATAATGATGGCCTGTGTAGCAATACGGTGATACATGTTAGGAGGAGCTATCCCCCGCGTCTCCCGGTGCCGCAATAAAGAATACCTGCTTGTCAACTTGAAAACTTTGTTGGCCAGTTCGTTCCAGGAGTTTTCTCCGAATCACCATCAACGTTACTTTCTGCTGTGCTGAAGTTTCCTAGTCCTGGCCTTCATTTGTATGATTTGTATTGGAAGTATACAAGATCTGACAAGATCAATGTCAACATTATTACAGGAGTAAGCCAGAATAATGAAGTAATTGTATTATTCGAAGTTGCTATTTCAATAGCAAGGAAAAATACCATGCTCTTCAATAAAAGAAAAGGAGTACAGGACCCTCTAGAAATGAAAAAAGGAAAATACACGTCTACTTGAAGAACAGGTTTTAAATGGAAAACATTTGAGATGCAAGTACATGTGTTCAGAATCTGTGGATAGAAGTCAACTGAACCTGGCCAATTGAAACCAGCTAACAGAGAAGCAAAGAAAAACCCAGAGTAGTCCTGCTTAGCCACAGGAATAAACATACGTGCTAAGATGCTCCATATTATTCACTGCGCTATTTGAAAACTGGTAGACCAAGAAACTGTAAGAACTTGCTGAATGCAAACTTGGAGGGAGAAACACCACAAACAAGTCCTGCTTTCTATCATTTTAGACTAGGTTACAGAAGCTGGATAAAGCAGCACAGTGCCCAAGCTTACCTGTCCTACTAAAATACTACTGAAAGGTCCAGTTTTATGACCATTACTCATCATAGTTTTAAGAACAATATCCATAACTCTGTGTCCTTACTTCAATATGTATTTATGTGAACAGTGAACTGGAAAGCTAAAACTAACCCCTTATTCTGCTAATTAAGGAGCTTAATTTCAGAAGGGCACAAGGTTGGGAATGAACGGTCAACAACACGTAACAGCAATTTCTTCCAGACTACAGTAATTCTGGAACTGTGCTGTAGGTTTTTCAGTCACAGGATTATATCCAAGTTGAAACAGCGCTTTGATGCAAAATAAATAAATAAATAATAAAAAAAAATAAATCAAGGTTTACTGCACTAAGGAATACAAACCAAACCAAGCAGGGCACTCACCTGAAATAAGACATCCCGGATCTAGTCCTGCTCCAAGGACTGTTTAAAACATGGAATGACACTGAAGTAAACAGAGAAGAGACTAGAGCCCTGCAGATGCATCTTTCAAGTTTTCACCACCATGTACATGCATTATATTCATTATCAAGTTAATGCAAAGCTACAACTATGAACAAAAATTTATTACTGCCATGTTCAATTTATTTCATTTGCTTTCATCACTAGCACAGATTTGTAAATTTGTACCCAATGTAATCCTCGTGACACACAAATTAGAAATGCTCTAAAGACACTCTCATCATCAGCAAAAAAAAATAAATGTCAGCCTCAATGGGCTAAAGATGAAAAAAATCCACTTACTCTAAAGCAAATAAATGATGATCTATGAAAAAGAAAAAAAAAACCCTTGCTGCTTGAATATTCTCTTATATGAACCCCTGAAGAGTCTGAATACCACATTCTTTATAAGTAAGTTTTATGTCCAAGTGATACATGAAATATTAAGTTGTTGAAAGATATAACACAGAAAACTCTTACTTCGGTAATGGAGGACCAAACAGAAAGAAAACTGTGAAATGTTACAGATATGAAATACAGAGTAGAAAGTGAATGTAAATGTTAATTTACAAAATGAAAATATTCACTGAGAATGTTCTGCATGAGTTACTGCAGAAGTCTGCAGTAAAGTGACTTCTACTTACACTATAAGCAGTCAGTGGCAAGAATCGGTTTTGCACAAGTGATGGTAAACATACAACGATTCTGACACCATCTGGTTTCTAAACCTGCTTTTTAAAGTGCACTTTTTAGAAGGATTTGCCTTTTCCTGCCATAGTCTAAAAGCATCATGCAAGCATACTTTGTGAATATTACTCCTGTAACTTCAGTTCTCTCGGAGAACTTCGAACCACACCCCCCCCCCCCAGAAACCTAAAATCACACACAGCTTTTATTGGAGGGAGGGGGGAGGAAAGGGAATGTGTGGGGGTTTGGGGGGAAGTGTCCAAAACTCAAACATGAACAAGTTTCATTTTCATGGGAAGGAGTTTTTACCCTTTTATTGAGCAGCTGGTATCTAGTATACTCCAAAATTGAAGCACATTGAGATTTTTGTTCCCAACTCAAAGTTTGTAAACAACATTAGGCCCAGAAGGTCTAAAGTACGGAAATATTGTCAAATAGTATTACTCAATAAGACATCTCTTCAATATTATGCTACCTTTAATGTACAATGCAGCTGCACAAGGCACTTATCTGTTACCCTTCAAAGACATTTACCACATGCATTGCCTAGCAACAATTTTTATATTTGGTTTTAGAATATTCTTATTAAATATAAAATCATATTTAAGATCTGTTCTCTTTCAAGAAGGGCAAACAGAATGTACAAATGCTTAGAAAACTCAAACGTAAGCATCCCTAATGGAAACCAGGGAAGGTAATTCTTAAACATAATCACCAATATACACTGTGAATATTCATCTACAACTAGAAGAATCTGCTCTATTTTTTCTGATACAGAACCAGTCTAACAGCACAAGCAGAACACTGGTCTCTAATAGCATACTGAAGCAGAAAATGCTTTTTTCTGTTGTTCAGAAAAGTTTCATTAAAGAGATCATTAAATGAAGATTACACTGAGGCTCTACATTTGAATGAGCTTCTGAAGCATTTCTACAATCAATACAGTAGAGTTAACAGCTGGAATTTCTGTCAAGACTCCTCCTAAATGTCTGTATACAGAAGAGAAATGGAGTAAACATGACACTTAACAGGCTCAGAAAACCGCACAACCCCTCAAGTCCTAAATTTAGTGTTCACTCACCAGTATGACCAAACCCAGACTTGAGGCAAAAGCCTAATAAACAGTTTCTGTTGCAATTAGTCTAGGTTTATTAACAGAACCAGAAGACACAGTTCACACCAACAAAGTTGTGCTGCTATACACTGCAACAGTCTATAGTGGATTATACCACTATATATCTGCATAATGTGGGCTGTACAGCATTTACTAGTACAGAAATAAAATGTAAAAATAAAATTTAGTTTTCTAGCATACCTATAGTGACAACCAGTGCACATGAGGCATTCAGAGTAACAGTTTAGAAAAGTGGATATTTCTCCTTTAACAAATTCAGACTCGTAGCTAGATTCTGGAAAAACCTCTCATTTTTCAAAACTATATGTATAAGGCCCAGTGCAACAGTCCTAACCATGTAGCTGCTTGATTAGTGGTGCAAAACTGGTGCTACGCAGATTCTTCTGCTTTTGCCTCCTTAACACAAGATAAAACATTAAGCATCTGGCAAGGTGAGGACTAGAGAAGTTAGGCACATTTCTGTGTGTTCATTACTATGTTCTCAAACCACATATCAATTTTTGTTCTATGTCTCTTTAATTGGCTAGCATCTTTCCCTGTTTTTGCTGAACTTGTACTTCAAACTGAAGCACACTACTGAAACTAAGGCCTTAACAATTTACCTGCCATTTACTTCCCTCAATGTTTACTTTGTGTCTTCTATCAGGAGTAACATATAAATTCAATTCTAATTCTAACCCTTTGTATCACTCCTCTTTTCTTTTCCCACTTTTTCTCTTCCTCCCCAATTGATTGTATTTCACCAACACAACTGCATTTGAATATAAAATCCACAATATTTGCAGACATACACAACACATTTTAAGAAACTGAGTATATTTTCTAATAGTACCCTGCTTCATAAGAAATATCAAAGCACGTTTCATGACAAACACCTTTTTTATCTGTTCCACTGCTGTACCTAACCACCTACAGATAAAATAAAGTAGCTACTTTCATTATTCTTTTCCAAGGCACTCACGGTAAATTTCTGTAATCTCATACATGGAAGTTACTTTACTCTATGGTCCTGAAGAAGCTTTAAAAATCAGATGGAAGAATGCAGTGAAGCAATGCAACCTGCTTCTCCCATACTGCAAAGCATAACCTTACCGTTTTAATTTCCGCAGTCTCTGTGTTTATGCTTCGTGAACTGCACTTTGACATCATGATATCAGCTTGTAGATTTATCACATAATTTGCAAGCTTCGGCTCTTAAAAACAACAACAATAAAACGTATGAAGTATAGAAGTGGTTTCAAAAGGGAGCTACAATAGCAGGGTTAACTGCAGTGATTCAGTTGCTTACAAACATTTAAATGTGTCAAGACTACACTATAACCTGCTGACAGAAAATGAGCAATTTAAGTCCATCCTGAACATAAATTATTTTTATTTATTATTAGAAAGAAAAAATAAAAAGTATGATTTAAAAGCCAATTTTTGGTAGTTTAAATGTGCAAGGAAAGCCTACTTCCCTAATCCTATTTATAGGTTACTATGATAACCTGTTCCTGTGAGAAAGACAGTAGCAGTATGTTCCATCTAATTTTATTATGTTCTGTTTAACTGTACTGTTTTCTCCATGCACACGTATTTTCATTTCAGTTGACTTAAATGTAAAAAAAAATTGTAATCCATACTTTCTTTAAAGTATTTAAATTTGAAACCATAAGTACAGTAAACTCATGAAAAAGCAACAACCATTTCTTCCTAAGCACATTAACACATTTTTTTAACTAAAAATATTGTGCAATTAAGATTGTGATTTACATAAAATCACATTTAGCTAAACAAGTAAAATTAGGAGAGATGGCCATTCATGACAAAGAATTTCATAGCCATATTAACCATTCTATAAAACTACAACTTGTATCAAAAAAACCTTATTTAAACATACCTGCAGAGTTCAAGATCTAAAATAAAAAATTTCTACAACATATTCACCTAAAGTATGAGTTTTCCCAGACCTAAAAAGAGAGATTCTTAAGTCAATTTTTTTTTAAATCGATACTGAAAACTTAAATGCAAAAATCTTGACGAAAATTTCTACTCCAATCAGTTCCATAAAGTTAACAAGGAGGACACTCCCAAGATTACTTCAGTATGTTCATTGTTACCTCAAATGCTGATGCTGAGCTTTTCCAGAGTCTCCAAGCCTGTAATTTTGTTTCACCCTAGGTAACCTAAAAGGCAATATAAGAAGAGAGCATTTTAACATGAACTGCCATAAAAATCAACTGTGCCATGTGGTAGTCTGCTTTCCTGCATTTTAATATTTAGCTCTGTAGCAATAGCACATGGTCGTTCAAAATCTAATTATCATGTGTCCTTTTTTGTCTGGGTACAGACAGGCAGTGTCTGCAAGATCAGTTTTAAGTGCTCAGGAGACATTTGCATATTTTGTTTTATCTGCTAAAGTAATTGCTTGCTGCGTCCAACTAGATTTACAGTTTATCTCCCCTGCGCTCCCTCCACACATTTCAGCTAATACAGTAATGAAATCTTGAAGAAAATTATCATTCAGCACATTTTAAAAAGATATCTTAAAGAATGCGTTTCCAGAAAAAATAAACAGCTATTGTTTTCTTTTACAACAAGAACATGTAGGGAGCATAGCACAGAAAATCTGATGAGTGCTGAGTTCATGTACAAAACAGACCTACACAAATTTTATTCCCACGGCTGTATTTTGCATTTGTGTTTGCACCGTACATACATCCTTTTTTCCCCACACAAAATACATGAAATTGCTGCTAAGATGCAGCGATTAAAACTTATTGTAAATGTTCCTGTTATGCCTATTCACTTATTCACTGCCTTTAAAACATGAGCCAAAATGTGTATTCCACTGAACCAGAAAATAGCTGAATGGAAAACTGTCACATCTACAGTAAAAACAGAGAAATATATTCCACTCGGTATTTACAAGAAAACCGGAAATGAACAATAAATACAACAGTTAGTTACCTCACTATATAACAAGTATGAACAGAAAGAACTGGTTCAAGTCTTGTCGGTAAAACTAATGCCACATATGGCTTTGCATAGCAAATTTACTTTATTCCCTCCTCATAGATGGCAAACACGAAGCATGCAGATGAGTAGGTAAGATCTGGGAGAACCAAAAAAAGTATGTAATTCTCCACCAACCACAACAATTTCTTTTGGCACATCAAAGCCGTACAACAGAAGATTGAAGCTTTAATAGACTGGCAGACATGAATTACAGTAGGCCTTTTTAACGCTGAAGCCAACGTAAAACCAGACAGGCCACATTCCTGAGATGCAGTCAAGTTCTAGTACAAAACGCCGAGCTTATATCACATTAGCATCTAAATGGTAGTGGTGCGCCCACTTAGACAAAAGCCTGTTGCGGGGCAGGGTTGGCCATGTACTGCTGCAAGCCACAGGCATCTGCAGCTTCCCAAGGATCCCAGTGGACCATGGGCACAGCGAGGGGTTACCACAGCAAACAACACAACCAGCCCCTTCAGCACTTACTAACTACAGCATTAGAGTCCAACCTGACGAGAGTTTTTTACCACATTAAACAAGAAAAATCTTTTTACTCTAGAGTGACCAGGGACCTTGTTAAAAGCAAGCAAAGGGCTGAAAAGGGAAAATCAATGAGGTTTCTAGAATCTCTTCTATTGAACAGTAACCCTACTTTTTCATAACAAAGAAAATAACAGCTATTAAGAACTATTAAGAGCTCAACATTCACGTATTTTATCTAAAGGTAGAAGGTGAGAGTTCCAAGATAATGAGCCATTTGGTGTGTCTAACTAGACACACCAGGAACACACCAAATACTCTAAGAAAGCAGCCGCAACAGAAAAAAAAACCCAAAACAATGCACGGAACAACCAACACTCAACCAAAAACCAAAAAACAAACAGTTCTTATAAAGACATCAAGAGAAGCATCCAAGAAGTGACACACCATTCACTTCCACAAAGCTCCAGTGCCCTAGAAATCTGCAGTTAACCAATAGTTACTTCTCAGAGTCTCAGCCAAGATCTTCAAGTACCTTGGCTATTTGCTGCTTAATATTTGCTAATACAAACCCCAAGTACTTAAATATACCAGAGCACACAGAATATATCAACAGGCTTTGTAATGCAGTACTTCAAAAAAGTCATGTCAATATGATGTCTAACTGCTGCTATTAAGAAAAGACCTACAGACATACTACTGGCAACAGGCTGAGCCTGAAACACAGACTATCAACGTTCTTGCTCTTCAGCACCTACAGTTTGAAATTAATCAACTATTCCCTCCATTTCGGTAACGATGTTCATATTTAAACCATTATTCAAACTGTTAACAACTTGAAAATTAAGTTCTTATCTTGCAAGAAGATCTACACAACTGGACTCTTACACTCACAACAGAACTATGGTGAAGTGAATTATCATCGCGCAAATACAAATGAATTCCAGCAAGAATCAAATCCCTGCAGCAGAGGGTAAGGTATAAAAACTACCATTATGACTGGGAAGAAAAAGTCTGTCTGGGCTGGCATCCTGTCTCTCTATAACTACAGCTGGTCACAGATGCTGGGGGGAGGGGGGTGCGAGGAAGGGCTGACTATAAAAAGCAGGACCCATCCTCTCTTCCAAGTGTTATTCCAGCAACCTTATATTTAAAATATTTTTCTTTTATTATGGTACAAACAATAAAGTTTGTCAGAAACCACAATACAAACTCTCTACTGCCTCACATTAACTCCAAAACAAAATTCTCTTAGCATCCAAAGAACTAAGCCTTCTCTATGGAAGTCAGGAAAAAATTAATAATAAAAAATTACACTCTGGACATAAATAAAAAAATCTGAACACTCAAACACAATAGATTTAACAGCAATTAAATTATTTCATGTAACATTTTCAGGAGCCACAAAAAAAAAAAAAATCACATCTAAGTTTACAGATCTCAATTTATATAGGTAATTACACTATTATTATATCACTATCACAAGAAGCACGGACCATATCCGTGAATTTATTTATCATTTGGTCCTTTACATGGGTAACAAATTATTTACTTGTGATTTAGCTTATTTAAAGGTTAGCTTCAACCTTTTCAGGCGTCTACGTCATTCGACAGGAAGGCAATTAAGCCCACATTAGGGCAGGGAGTTCGGTTTTCAGCAACCTGGGAGCAAGCTGTGAGGCAAGTACAGCTCCAAAGCACCAATTATTCTTGCTTATAAGTAAAAGCAGCAGCTGCCTCCTGAATATAACCCCATGTGGGGATTTCAATCCCATTATTTGCATAAACAGAAAACCTTTCTCTCCATGCGGCATAAAGTCAAGTTCCCCAAAACATGAATGGGCGTTGGACAGTTTTCTGTTATCTCTGTGCCAGTACATCCAAAATCACCAAAATTCCTACATTACAAAAGGCTGTCTCTGAAGTCAGTAATTGCATGATGCAAGACCTGCAGACATTTGGGTTTTAAGTCACCCTCTAGAATTTCCACCGAGTCTAAAATTAGCATTCGAATCTATAGATGGTCATAATATCAGCTTCTGTATCACCCACGAATCAGTATACAAATGATAGGCTTTTTTTTTTTCCCAAAAAATAATGTTTTTTATTAATGATGCATCAAATTAACTCATCCTAATGCAACCTTAAAATACATAAGTATTATGTACTGGTTGACACATTATTTACTCCAATTACATTTTGGGCTTTGCAGCTTTTAATCTGACTTCCTAAAAAAGAAAGTCTTTTCACCCTACATGTCTGCACATGTTCCTCCCTTGTAAAGAAGTTGCCAGCACACTACTGGAATTTTCTTTCATGTGAAGCTGGGTTGAAGTCAATATTAAGTTCAATAAAATATGTGGTATAAGGACTATTTTTGCTCCCAGAAGACATCAAAAGCTGCTCGGATGCCACAGAATCCAATCTACAGGGAGATAATGGGGTGAGTGGAGGATGAGAAAGGAAGAACAGGACATGACAAACAAAACCAAAACATCACCATACTTTGTTAATTTTTACATTTTATTGAGGAAGAAAAAAAACAAACCCACACAACCAACCAACCCAATACTGAATCACTGCAAAGATACTTCCATAGCACCAGAGTATGTAAGAGTGTCTAAAAGGGTAGACAAAACCGCCCTGGAATACAAACATTGTTGCAAGAGCTCTCACACAAGATGAGGGACAGAATTTCCCACAGTATAATTGCAAGACAAGAATACCTGTGCCTGACTGCAAAATGATCTGAATTGATTCCAAAATGGGAAAGGCCATTAGAAAAGGAAATTCTTAGCATTTTATCCATCTGGCTAACCAACTTTGTGTGCAAAGGCATCAGAAAAGGCTTTTATGTGGAGCCATTTCTTGTTTTAAGAGTCGAGAATCAACCCAGCCAGTGTTAATTATCTACATGACTCTAATCTCAAATTAACGAGTGTGGTGCATTCTGCAGCATTAATGGACCAATGCTAAAAAAGCTTTGTACAGTGAAGCACTTTACAGGTATTCCAGTTATTTTAAATTTTCCCTTTATAAAAACTGAAATAACCTTTAACTTAATGCTTTCTATTTGACTCCATTTGAGTAAAAATGAAAAGAACTGCTTTTATACCCTACTGAAGTATTAGGCCTCAGCACAGAAGGAGCTACTTAGACGATACATACCTAGTTGAATACAATGAACATCATGTTAATAAGCTACAGCATGTTATAAATACTGTTGTTTCCTTACGTGTAAATATATGCATTTAGAATGGAACATTATTGTTTCTTTACAGTTAAACTAATATAAGACTTCAGTAGGTCACATCAATTAACAATTTTTATTTATTTTAATAAATCAGTCTTGCACTTTTCAGTATTGCCCCATAAAGCACAGATTTACATGCTATATGCAGCTCAAAACTGGCGAGAAGTCATAGTTACTACATTTTTAAGAACAAAAAGGCAGAAGCTTCATGTAGTAGTTTCTTATTACCGGTTATTCATAACACTGTTGACCTTCAAGAACAACTGAGATCACACTGATTCACATATATACAAGAATTTACCTGGTGAAAAGATAGCCATGTGAGAGCTAAAGTCCCTGTCAGAGGTAAACTGGAAAACAGTACGTGATGAGACATGCTTGTTTTGATTCTTCTCAGTCCTGAGCTACACAGGTAAGAAAAACTGGAACGGTTTGCAAAGATTTGAGGACTTCATCTTGCACTGTATAACTTTAAAAGTTTTAATTGATTAAAAAAAAAAAACAACACACAAAAACTCCCTGTATTTTTAACAGATGCCTTAAATAGAAGTCTTGGGTTTAACAGTAAATATGAAATAATAATGATTTGACTTTGAAAAATAAAAATAATCAATACCTAAAATATTCAATTGGAACAGCTTCCTCTCCCCATTACGTGGGATCACAGATGTCTAAAAAATAACTGAGCTTTAAATTTAGAAGCTTTTTTCCCTCTTCCTGTAAAAGCTTTTCACATTCTGATCAACTATGACAGCACAAGGTCAAACAGCAGAACAGCCTACCAAGTTAGAGTTGCAATGAAACCCCTACCAGCAACACTGTTGAAACAAAGCACTCCTAACACTTTCAGTGCAAATAGGAATCAGAAAACTGACCCACTCCCACTTCAACCATTTGTCCATCTTCCACAGTAGCAGAACAAATGCAAGATGAAAAAGAATAACAGAAGATAAAATAAGTATCCTTGAGAGATTCCTCTGAATTATATTATTAGGTATATTAATAGATAACTTTGCCTGATGCCAAGTCTACATTACAATTAAGAATCTCTTCAGTCCAGTGCCCATTCAATACAATTTTTCATCTTAGCTCTGCACATTACATATATAGGACTGGATACTACACTATGTGGCTAATAAAAAGAAGCTAAGCTGCTATTCCTTGTTGAATGGTATAAAAGCTTCAAAACCTGAAATAAGCTGTTTTGCTACAGCCACCATCTAAAAAAAAAAAAAAAAAAAAAGGGGAGGGTGGCAAAGATAAGTTTATTTTTTAGCATTCTTTTCTCAGAATGGAGTGAAAGCTATCACAACATATAGGCAAACACATCCTCAGTTATGCAAATGAAAGGACTGTTCCAGACATCAAAGCATGGTTTACTGAATATGGCATTATTCAGTTATTATTGAGGCAGGTTAGAAGGAAAGATCATGGAATACTGCTGAAAAATTCCACATTTTCCATATTACTCTCTAAAACCACTCAGGGTTGAGAAATTATGTTTTAAATGAGTTAAATCCCTATATATAATGCAGTTGAGGGTTTCTGACACTAGCTTGGGTTCTGGAAGCAATTAATACAGTACTTCACCTGTCATTAATTCTGCTGAGCACAACTCAATTTCCTATGGTTCTTTCCATTTCAGACTGCATCCAAGTAAGTAGCATAGTATTGCACTGAAAGACAGACATACCTGCAAGATTCTGGTACGCAGTCATCACCTGAAGTGAACTCCTCAATTCTGTAACGCTGAAATTCTCTAACACTCTAATGCTATCTGTCTTGAACTGCATTTTCAGGGCAGAACAGAAATATACTAGTTTTAATTTCTTGTCTAAAAATATCACCATAGATTTTGCTTTACCTGGAATTATCAGCTCCACAGCACTAGTTATCAAGTAACAGCAGTATCAACAAAAAATATGAAGCAAAAGAATTCTGTCCTGTTCTTACCACACCAGTTGTAGTTTCCACAGAAGTTGCCAATGCCTAATATTCTCTAATTACCAGAAGTATAATAGCAGTCATTTTACAGGTTGCTTGATTGCAGCAACATTAAACAGTCAACATCAAGAAACCACCAACAAAAACTGAGGTGTTTTACTGTTTCACTAGCTCAGTTTTTGGGGGGGTGGTGGAAAACGCAGTCAAATTCTGTGAGGTCTTCCTGACAGCTGCAACAGCAGAGCCTGAACCACCTCCACTCTCTGCTGGTGTCCTAAGCTTCTGCTCTGGATACATTAAGTCCTACAAAAAATAAGTGACAGCCTGGCAGGCACATTTGCTGCAGAAATCCTGGTGACTGACCAAACCCCAAAACAAGGGAAGAAACAAAAGAGCTAGGAAATGACAGGAGAATCAGATAAGCAGAAGAACACATCTCCACCATTTTGAATTTGGGAAAAGAAAAACAAGAGTCACGCACAATCTGATGCAGTTATGACCGTCTCCTTCTTCCAATCTGGGCAGCTCTGCAGACACTTTTAATAATTTCACTTAGTGATGAGAACTGAATTAGGAATACTTTCTTTCCCTCATTTATCCTTGCATTACCTTGCAGATGACCAATTCTAGCAGGTCAGACTGACTATGTAGGTCTCCAGAGGTCAACCAAACCCAGACTCTCTGAAGAGATCCATAAAGCAGCACGAAGGGGATGGGGATGGAGCAGAGCAGCTCTAATGAATAGGTAGCCTGTTAGGCAGAATCTGAAGAAACACTGCCAGCATTTAAATGACAAAGAACTTAATATAGTTATGAGGCAGTCAAAGGAAAGGAGCAAGCTTCTAGAAGTAAACCAGAAAAACATGAATGCAATAAAAATCTTGGAAAAATTGAGATAATTCTGCTTAGGAAAAAAAAAAAATTACTAAAAATCTTGAGACCAAATACTTGAGTTTTAAAGTAGGGAATAATCAAGCATTTTAAGTTAAATTACCATTAACACCCCAATACAGCAAGCCTGATTAGATCAAAAGTATTACTACTCCATAATTTAATCCAGATTTATATTGGGAAACCTTACATATAATGCATCTTATATGGGTAACCTTTCTACCAGTTAGAAGCATTTTGGTTTGCAGCTTTCTTTACAAACAAGTGCTGCCACATTGATATTATTTAACTTGATTTGCAACTATCAAATACAGGCATCTGATTAATGAGAAGGGTAACGTCACAGCCATTATTAATATTCAAGCAATCATACCATTTAGCTTATTAACTGGTATATTTCATTATGTAGTATAATTTTTCCCCTGCTTATTATGGTGCCTTTGGAAAGAATTTACAACTCAATTAATGCAAATATATCTTAAAGTTATAATAATAATTAAAACTTTATGCAAAATAAATATTTAAATACAACTGGCTTTCAATTTCATTGACTAATCATTTGCTTTTACTGGCTAATGAACTGCCTTATTTGAGTAGGCATAAACAGATGTATCGAGATGTCTAAAGAGGCAGTAATTGATTGGTATGATGTTCAGAATTCTTTAAGCAGAGCACATACCTACCTAACTTTCAGTAGAGATCTGAAGGATTTCCCATTTCTTCCTTACCACTTCTTTCTCAGCCCTGCACAGGAATCTCTCATTTCTCTTTAGTTAACAGATGAACAATACCTTTCTTGCACAATAAAAATCAAAAGTAGTATTTCTAGGAAAACTGCACAGCTAGCTTTCACCTTTCTAAAGACCGAATAGACATACTTACTGAAGGACAGATATAATTCCAACACTCAAAAAACTCTCTCCTTTTCTCTATAACTAGATGTAATTCATTCAAAATTGACCATTTTCACAATTTACCATTCAAGCTACTTCAGCATCTTTCAAACACATACTAAAACCAAATGGTGGGAAGAAAAAAACCAACAAATTAAACCAAAACAAATCCCAGGCTATTAAGTCTAGGCCTTTAAAACTTGCAATATAAAGATAGTTTTGAAATAAAATTTTAAAGGTATATTGAAGTAATTAAAGTTTGACTTGGCTGCACAGAGAAATTGAGACCAATCAATTAAGGCAATGAAGTTCACTCAAAAAGTAAAAATGCGTTAAACCCTTATGGGCAAGCTGTCACTGAAAGAGTGACCTTATATGCTCTCCAATGGAAGATTAACCACAGAGCATATGCAGAGTTTTAACACACCATAATTTCACCAAATTGGCATTTCATTTTAGCACTCTCAAGTATGCTCATCAAAATCTGCATCTGGCTGTACAAGCTTTTCCAAAATAATCACAGAAGAATATGACCTCTGGTACAGACAAAATACAGAAAAGTCACTTTGTATTTTATCACTTTTCTTTCACTTTCACTCAGCAGTGAGACAAAATGCTGTATGACAGACTCCCAGATCACAGCTTAACATGCATTTAATATCACATTGCTATACACACAAGAGCATCACTCTTATTCACTCTTCAACCTGCATGCTGCCTCAAGCCCTGTCTTATGCTGACACAACTGTTTCCAGGTAATTTGTGACATCTAGAGACAGACCAAAACAGAATAAGGAAATCACACAGAATAAAACTGTTTCTTAGACTAATTAGTCTCCTTAATCCACTTCACCACATAATTTCAGAAATGCTTGCACTAATAAAGCTTAACAACAAATACCACTACCTGGGGATACACAGGTCTTCTCTTTCTAGGCAGAAATGCCATCTAAAATGCATGACAAACTACCACCAAGATACAGCTTGTGCACCTTGACTGCCTAAAAGGAAGAAGGATTTACTATTTGGAGTAGTATCTCCACGATTGTATCTGTCCTAAATCAAATACATATATTTTACATTAAACTTTTCTGCATTTCTAATTAACCCTCTAGACAGTATCATAGTATCAAGTGCAAATACTCTAGCATTAAGTATTGGCTATTATTTCAAGTGAAAATTACACATCTGTAAACTAATATTCCTAGAAATGTCGCTGTAAATTGAAACTTGTAAATAGTGTTTATACCATAAATCCAGTGGGATACAAAGGTTAGCCTGCACTTTAAGTGCTAAACTCATTACACTGAAAGACACATTGTTCACCTTTCGGATATTCTTGATCAAAGATTTCACGTACCTTAACTGTACTACCACCTTTCAATTACATGTTTTAACAACAAAAAAAAAAAAAAAAAAATCACAGCCAATTATCACCATAAAACCAAGTTTCACCTACTGGAAAAAAAAAACACATAGTATGGAAAATTTGTATAACCATAACCTCATCCCCAGTTCTGTTCTGAATGCACACTTATTGGGTGGGTAGAAACAGAATCTTGTTGAAGTTGGGGAAAAAAAGAAAAATCAAAGTTTTCATAGTCTTGCCTCTCAACTAGTCCAACTTGTTACTTCTGAACTTCCCACATAATTTTTTAAAGACATCTGTTGTGGAAGCGTGGGGTCCTTAAGCTTTGAATCTTTGATTTCAAATTAAGGATTACAAATCTCTACCATACTGGTGGTAAATAAACTAGAGTTCTTAGTTTTTATTTTAGATTTTGTTTGGGGCACACGGTGTGTTGGTCTGGGGTTTTTTGGTTGCTTGGTTTTTGTTTGGTTGGTTTTGGTTTTTTGGTTGGTTGGTTTGTTTTTTAAAAATCAGGACAGTGATTTGCCCTTCCCCAACTGAAGCCTAAGCACTGCTTTCAATAGCTTTTAAAGCTAATAAAGGTATGCCTGAGACCTTTAACACATGATAACAAAAAAAAAAGCTCACCTCCAAAAAAAAAAATAAATCTCCACCACTTTCAGAAGAATAGGAAGCTGGACAGAGGAAAACTTATTTTAGGCAGTTTCTTGCACAGCTCCCTAATTATGGAGTCACGACTATGAATTACTGCTAGATAAAAATGAGAGAATGAGAGGTTTTAAACTAGGCATAACTCGAGATCTAAATTTCCAAAGCTAAGAGCTAGAGTCTAAGTGTTCCATCTTGATTATTGCACTCTGATGGTTGTTACCTTTGTTAGAAAGCTATTAAAAGCTCAGAATAGTAAAGAACAGAAGAAATGTAGTTGCATTTTTATTCCATTTTCATAACAAACCATAAGCTTCTCCTCCTCCCCCTCCCTTGCTCTGGTTCATATAGTGGATTTACCACAGCTGATTTTCATATACAAACCCCAAAGATTACTGTAATAGTACACCTTTTTATAACAGCAGGTATTAACCATAAGTAAAAAAGAAGAAGGTTGAGAAAAATATGGAACAAGCGTTCTAATTTATAGGTGAGAGGAGAAACCAATATTCATAAAGGAAGACAATCAAGTGGAAAGTAGGATTTTGGGATCAGATTTTATGAGACTGCAGATCCGATCCTGTGGCAACCTAGCGCTAGATGAAGTAACCCCACTCTCACTGATCCTTCCCTTCTCTAAACAGCTTTGACAGTTGTCTGAGTCTTTGGGAGAAAAATAGCCCAGCACACTAACAAGTGGTTTGGATTTTTTTTTTTCTTGACCTAGACAAGTTTTCTGCAAGCTGAATTGAACAGTTGATGGCAATCAGATGAGCATTAGAGCTGGCATAGGAAGACAGCTGTCATCCATTTTGACAGCCACTGGACTGCCTACATTACAGAAAACAAGCAAATTGGATTCAAAGGGGTTTTTGACTGTCACTCAAAACCAGAGACCAGTTTCTCTTCTCTTTTGCCAATTGTTGCTGAACTCTGTTACACTAATGACAATAAACCTGAAAATATCAAATCTTCTTGCTATCTAGTCCAAAACTATTTGAAAGTCACAAAAGTAAACACCTAGTGGCAGCAGATAGCAGTAACACAATGGACGGATAAAAGATTTTAACAATTGTTAATAGCTGGCAGTCAATGTATACAATAGTGGCATTATTGGCATGTTACTCAAAATGCTTGCCAGAAACCACCACCTGCTTCATCATTATGCCAGTCACTACGTGCCTTAAAATCATCCAGTAATTCCTTGTAGACCCTCATCCACTGAGATAATAACCAGACAGTCGACAGCTTTAAGAAGTCATAAATTTTGTCACTGAAAACTCACCTTCTACTCAGTTCAAGCAACATAATCTTTAGACCACCATTTTCCAGATAATTTAGTATTAATCAAAGCAGATTTTACTCCTCAACTTCTACACAGCAGAGCATTAACTATGCAAAGATTACCATGGTGAAAATTACTCCTCTCCTGGAAGTTGATCATGTGTTTCTAAAACTGAAGGAGCTAATGAAAGTATCTGGCATTCATCCAGTCTTTTTTCAATGAACTACTTCAAGATAAAAATGCAGGCCTACTTTGCCGATTACCTTCATTAAACCTACACCTTCTCCAGAGCATTGTCACCTGTCACAGCTCAAGCTCTTCCCTCTCAAATCCTTCAGTAGACTGTATATCCACAATTCTTCAGAGGAAGATTTCACTAAGTCATGGTCTTTCTGATTACACAGTAAACAAATCAACCAACCTATTCAGCATATAAACCAACAGACTTGAATATCTGGGTATATTTTTTTTTTTTATTTATAACTTTTGAAGCGTATAAACAGACAGCTGCTTCTTGTCCTATCAGTTACAGCTTGCTATGCTGCTCTAGTGTCAAAAAAGACAAATTAGGAAGCTACTGCTGACAGAGTTCTATATCCTTTGGAAACAATGAAGAATGGAACACTTCTCTATCCCTTTTTACAAGTAGTAAAAAACCCGTAAGGCAGTCCATAGGAATTTGTTTAATTTTCATAAGCTAACAGAAAATGCAGACCTTGCTTATAGTAACTATAAAAATAATGTGAAAGAGAAGGATAATCCCATGGCTCTTAGTAAGATGCTTCTGTCACTTTCCTCTTGCAGTCTTTGCCATTCATGCTGACTACTCACTGAACTGGTAGAAAACATTCATTTTCTAGGGCCATTTTTTCCTCTTACTTTACCTCACAGAAACAGGAAAGTGTAAATAGCAAGAAGAATAACTGAAGATTACACACCCGTCTTCCTGAGGACTCATAGAGCATACGGGAGAGGTTCAAACCTATGTCAGACAATAATGAAAGATGATCTTCAGTAACTGGAAAGGGGAAAGATCATGCCTTCCCTTCCCCCCTCCCCCCAAGTATTTCTACAAGCTTCATATCACTTCTTAATAACTTTGCATAGAAAAATTGACAATATATGCATTTAGCTTTAGCAGAAAGACAGCAAAAGCTTGTGGGTCACTGAAGAAATTAGAGGCCAAAGCTTTTAGTCATATTTCTAAGCGCTTTTTCATTTTATGTCCTCTTTCAAAAACAAAAACCTACTAGCCATTGACCATGAAGGTAGCAAGGCAGACAGGACTGTCTGCTCAGAAATACAAAGCTTAAGTGAGGAACTAGAAGTCTTTACTTGAAATGTATCACAGGCGTTAATATCTTGATCAAAGATGATCAAATACAATCAATGAACATTATGGATTCATAAAGCCATAATTAATAAGCCAGTATAAATACAACTTAATGTCTTAACTTACAGAGACAGAATATAAACATCTAAAAAGAGTCTTTGATTTAAGCACTTGAGAATTAAAGGAGGTGGTGAAAATAGAGATCCCTGAATTAACTTGCCAAAAAAACAGTGAGAGAAGTCAGGTCCTCTGAATCCCAGACAATGTCCTAACCACTAGATCACCTCTTAGCAACTTCATCTCTAGGTATGTAAGCTTTGCTCATTTCTTCTTGACCAAGAAAACACAGAGCCAAAGTCATCATAAAAAGCCAGTAACAGTTGCAAGAAAGCTGTAAGAAACTTGATCTACCTCAGAAATAAAGCAGATTTCGCAAACAAAAGAACAAAATATGAATTGCAAAGTTAATGAGCCCAGACATGTTTGCATAGCCAAATCAACTCAATGGAGTCAAACAAATTAACTCTAAAAAGCAAGCTGCATTTCCCTCCCTTCCTAAGGGAAGGGAATTTATGCTACCAATAAATAGGCAGGTCTAAACCTCCGAACTATAAATAGAATATTAAGAAAATAAATTAAAAAAATCCTAAATTCTTAAGTTTCAGGAGACTGATTTTTTTAACCACTACCTACCTATTAGCATCTCTGCTGAGAAAAAGGCTGCTACATGGCTTGACAGCTTATGAGGAATTAGGTTCCAAAAGAGGAGACTGGCACTGGAACCTGGGTTTTAATAACAGTAAGGGGTTTTGTTTTCTTTACAAATGAAAAACCAAGATGATACTGATAAGCAATTTAAAATAAAATAAAAGTAAAAAAAAAAAATAAATCCCAGCGCCTACTAAAATAGTCCCAACCTGACCATCACTTTTTCCAGCAACTAACTCTAAAGCCAGCAGCCACTCTGCTGCACCTCAGATAAAAATGCACACTTACTCAGTGAACCTAAAGGAACTGATCCTTTGTGAAGAGTAACAGAAGATGCAAAACACGGGTAGAAACTGATCATGCCAACTTAAATGCCATAACTACTAAACAAAAGAGGAGAGGAAACCAAGTTTTTCTGCAATACTGTAATGCATTAGCAAGATCAAGACAGAACATTTTTGGTTCTTTTTCCAGGAGTGAAAAAAGTAACATCTGTGCCAACAAAAACAAGATTAATTAATGGGTTGCATTTCAGTAAAAGCCATGTCAAATAGTACTGAAGTCTCTTAGATTCAGGTGTATTTATGCAAGAAGTTGGAGAATATTGCTCTTCCTTCTTTTCCCACCTGAGAAGGACATTTCAACACCTCCAGATGTGCAACAATGCAAGTAAATCCCTAGACAGTAGTTTCAGTTCTCTGCTTCATGACTCCAAAAGCTGCAGGAATTTAAAGGTGACAAATGACAGGGAACATCTATCTACTTAACTAATTGTCCTGGGTTCAGCTTAAACCACAACAATAATGCAATCTGAAATACAGAGCAAAAATAACATGGGAATTTGAGATGTACATGCAAGAGCTACTAAAACCCAGAGTTCACCCAATACAATATCATGGCATACATTAAAGTGGGCACTGCCTTGTCCTGTGCATTAGGTCTTTCAGAGTGGTTATTCTCATTACATTTCTATATGCACCCCATCCCCCCAAATCAACACAATCTGAACACCAAACCTTGAAATCCCTACCAAAGATTGCAGTAACATCAGCTAAAAAGTTAAGTTTTTACTATAAATCAGGATTTTTGCTCTTCTGGTTTATTGCAATACATGTGGAAGTCATGAAGGGCTAAAGGACGAAGACACTTGGGTGGTGTAAAGAAAAATCATGCCTTCTCTACTCCAATCATTCTTAGCCTTCAGGGCAGAGTGTTCTAAAAGCATGCCACACACAATTATATAGAACCTCCTATTCCATACAATACTATAATTATAATTGCTTTAAAGGGAGCCACTTCCTGGGGGGAGGGGTGGGGATCAAAATTTCTGTGCTATCAGTCTGAAGAAAGTGCTGTTGAACATATGAAGGTGATGGGATACAGATGGTCACCAGTTACACTGCCAGGCATTACGATATAAGAATTATCTCACTGTTCTGCCAACAACTTATCAAGTTCAGTATACTCCCTAGTTTGTACCACCTACATCAGAGGAAAAAAAAACCAAACCAACCAACCAAACAAAAAAAATCCCAAACAAACAAATAAAAAAAAAACCCTTAGGTTTCCTCACAGAGAATTAGGGAATGATAGAACAACCTATCGCAAAGACTGTTTTGACCTTCTAACTCCTGCCTGATCAACCAGATTATACCCTGAAGTAAAATTCCTGTCTGTAGTCTTAGCACTTCCCATAATGCTTGTCATCCCTAAAGCATACAATTATTTTCAAAAATCTTCCTGAACTATTCCTCTCACTTATATTCTACAGCTTATCTGAAGAGAAATCAAGTGTTTCAACTGCACGTTCTTCACATAGGTCCTTGCTCTTTGAAGAGGGATACACATTTTTCTATTTGGTTTTGCTAGTAATTTGCACTCAGTTACAGATCAGTGTACGTTTAGCCTGTTCATATTGAAAGTAAACAAGAAGTGGAAATACTGAGACTATCATCTGTGCTAAAGCAACTTCGTGCAACCCATTAACTTTTCTGAAAAACAAGAAAAAGTACTTTACAAATTCCTGAAGTGTGAAATTAGAAACATCTATTTGGCTTCCCTCTGACAGTAACCAAAGGATGACATATATGAAGGAGTATAATAACAGAGCAAGCAGGAATACCTTCCACTGACCAGTCACTCACCATGGTATTTGTGGAGTCTAAGAAGATCCTTCTGTGTTTGATAGACTGATGTTTTTTCCTACAAATTAATTGTTTCAACTTCCTTGTAAACTTCTGGTATTCCCAACATGCTGCAGCACCAGGTGTTTTAGTTACACATGGTGTAAAGGAGCATCTCCTTTGTTTTGAATGTCTGTTATCCCTCCATTGGTACCTCTTTCCCTGGGTGAAAAGCACTAATCAATTTTTGATGTCTTTTTCTTTTAGGGCAGTACAACTCTTTTTTGAGGTAGAAAAGAGGTAAATGGAAAATATCCAAACTGTATTTAATATTAATCATACGGCCCCAGAAAGGATTTACACTGTGGCGTACTGATGCCACTTTCTTCTCACATAAACATTAACTGTAGCATTATTCAATTTTTGACTGCTGAGTACTGAGCTGCTGCTTTCACAGAACTGTATCACCAAGGTGCTTTCATGAACTGCAGTAGCTAATTCCAAATTCAGTACTTCTGAATAAACATGTATTTTGTTAATCCCAGGGATTAATAAATAACAATGTAACAACCCAATGATTATACATGTAAAGGCATTTTCTAGACTTCTAGCATCTTCAAAGCTTATTTAACCACAAGGTATCTTGTAGAGACAGACAATGGGAAAGACCCTCCTGAGGGAAGAATTTAGGACATACGTTGTAGAGACAGACAATGGGAAAGACCCTCTTAAGGGAAGAATTTAGAAGAATAATTACGGCATAATAGAAGTCAGTTTCCATTTGTATCTATATCAACCCGTTAAAACAAGCACTACCCAACCCACTGAACATACACATGCAGTTTGCACTTCAACAGAGCATCCAAAATGCCTTACTGAAAGTGTAAAACAGTGTAAACCGCGTGTCTGCAAAACTGTTTCGATTTTTTATTTTGTTTTGTTTCTCTAAATGTGGTTATCATCACCCAACCTATGCACTTTCACCCCTTGAGCCCGCCACATAACTCGAAGTTCTTCACCAAAAATACTCAAAACTGCCCATCTGAAGTGCCAATCATCCTCCAGACTTTTAACAAAGTTAACTGAAATACTAAGTCTCACTTTTTAAAAACAATAATATCTGGTTAATGACAATACACAAAAAATAACCTTTTTTTTTTTCCAGATGTATCACAAACCATTTTGTATTCATTCGTGGCTTTTTAGTTTACCTAATATAGCAACAAACTCCAGTGCAAAATCCTTCATCTTTGTAACCCTTTGTTTTTCAAGGTAAGGCCACGCAGCAAAAGATCTGCCTTATCACGCTGCCACTATGATTTTTTCACTCCATGTACTGCCTTCATTTGAACTGGAAGAGGACGGAAAGAAAGCAAAGAGAAGAGCTACGAGTTTCCTACACCGCCTTTAACGTGAGCACGGCAGAGTGGAAATTCTTTCGCTACCCTGCGCGGACTTCCCCAGGCTACCACGACACGGCAGAAGGGCTCCAGAGTCCCCGAGCCTCGGAAGGCCCGGTGCCGGCCCCCTGAGCGCCCGCCTCGGCGTGGCTCCGGCGCGCTTGCCCGGGGGCGCGGAGCCAGAGAAGACAAAGCCGAGACGGGCCAGAGCGCAGCCCCCGCCGCCGCCCCACACACGAGGCCCGGGCCCTGCCGGCGCCGGGGCCCGCGGGACGTTGCCAAGGCCGAGCCCGGAGAACGGTGCTGGCGGCGCCGGGACCCGCTGGGACAGGGACGGAGGCCGGGCCGACCTACCCAGGCTCTGACGGACGAAGGGCGAGGAGGAAGCTACTGCCGCTATCCCAGCCCGCTCGGCAGCGGCGCCGGCACCCGCGCTTGGCAACCATGCAGCTCCGAGAGCGAGGGGCAGGCCGCCCAGGCCGTCATCTCCTACCTGCTCGGATAGGACCCAGCTCGGCGCTTCCCCGCACTACAGGCCGCGTCTCATTGTGCTGCTGCTGCCGCCGCCACCGCCGCCGCCATTTCCCCGCCGCCGTCGCCTCACTCCCCCCAACTGTCAGGTTCCTCCATTCACCTGGGCCCGGGACGGCCTCCTCCCCCTTCCTTCCCCCTGCGCTGCCGGCTCTACGCAAACGGAGCACCTCCCCCACCCCTCCCACTCATACCAACGAAGGCCGCCCAGCGCCCGTAACGCAAGCCCGTTCCGAGAATTCCACCCTGCGCCGCTCACACGCTCCGCATCCCCACGCTATGAAAGGAACCAGACAATTGGTGGCGAAAGCCGGGTAAAAGGTGAAAGGTTCACAAAGCAGCCAATGGGATAGCGGGATACAGCCACGGCCGAGAATCCGCCGGGTGGTCCAGAGGCTCACGTGCGTGCACTTTCCCTTTGCCCCGCCGGGGAACTGCCAGGCTTTCGGTCCCCGGCGCTATCCCCTCGCACGCGCTGGGGGGCGGGTCTCACGAGCGCGGGAGCGGCGGGCGGCGGCGGTACCCCCCATCTTGGGGGGGTGGGAGGGTGGCTTCAGGCAAGCCCTTGGAGGAGGGCGATGCTTTTGGCAGCATCTGGGCAGAGCCGTGCTGGGTCATCGCTGTGTAACAAGATCCCGCCTTTCCATACTTGCAGGCGGTCATTTCTGTCATGAATGGCCTTCTTGCCAAAGGCAAAGTGCTGCTTTTCCACCAGGGAGCTGGCGCGCTCAGCTGTTGCTGGTGCTAAGCCGAGAAGGTTGAAGAGAAGGCTGCGTGAAGACCTCATAGCAGCCTTCCAGTGTCTGAAAGGAGCCTACAAGGATACCAGAGAGGGACTCTACATTAGGGACTGTAATGATAGGACAAGAGGTAACAGGTTTAAACTTAAACAAGGAAAGTTTAGATTGGATATAAGGAGGAAGTTCTTTACTGTAAGGGTGGTGAGGCACTGGAATGGGTTGCCCAAGGAAGT